>JAJPUD010000467.1:226213-250799 GCA_023553655.1 Myrmecobius fasciatus | reverse complement strand
TTTCTTTCTTTCTTTCTTTCTTTCTTTCTTTCTTTCTTTCTTTCTTTTTCTTTCTTTCTTTTTTCTTTCTTTTTACCAGAGGCTTTTGTTATAAACAAGAAGAGAGGTAACTTTAAAGAATTCCATTGCACTGTTATGGTCTTCAGACATTAGTGAATAGAAGCCCAAGAGCAGTTTTCAGGGACTGAGGCTGAACATGTTAGTATGTGGGGGTGTCTATGTGGTCAATGCTAGTGTCTCCATTGGAAGTCTGTTCTTAGGATTGAAATACTAAGTTTCACAGCAGGAGATGAAGGATGGAGGAAGGAAAATGTGTCAAGGTGTTAAAGGAAGATAGAAGAATGCCTTAAATATTGGTACAGTGGAATGAGTTATTAAATAAGCATTTATTTAGCACCTACTATGTGTCAGGTGATGTTCTAGGTGCCAGGATACAAAGACTAAAAAAAAGAGACCATGGTCTGTCCTCAAGGAGCTTACATCCTGTTGAAGGAGACAATATGTAGATATATAAATATACCCAGAATAAATAACAATATTAGTACAAGTAGTTGGGGGGTGGGGAGTAAAATAATACAGTATGTCCCAAAAGTTTTAGTGCTGCTTTAAGCATTGGTAGTTTAATTTGATGCAAACTGATCTTCATTAAGACTTGCCCTCTTGGCCTTCCCCTTTAAGCATCGGTGTTTTAAAATGACTTTTGGCAAATCCTGTTTAATGAAACCAGAGAGAAGTTGTGTCCAGGTTGTTAAGGGCTTTAAAAGCCAAACAGATAAATTTATATTTTATCCTAGAGGCAACTAAAATCTTCTAGTGGGAACTATTGGCATTTCTCATCCGGTATTTATCAGCTCTAATTAAGAGGCAACATTTATTCTCATATGGGTTTAAACTAAGCTGACTCCTAATCATTGAAAGTCTACTCTCCCCCTACTCTCTCTCATCACTGAGTCATTGAAATTGCAGCAAAGGCTCTTTATGGTTGATTGAACTTGATATCAATTAGAGGAAATTATATCATTGTTTGTCATTCAGTCATGTCTGATTCTTGGTGACCCCATTTGGGGTTTTCTTGGCAAAGATACTGGACTGGTTTGCCATTTCTTCTCCATCTCATTTTACAGGTGAGGAAACTGAAGCAAATTGGTGAAGGGACTTGCTCAGAGTCACAAGCTAGTAAGTGTCTGAGGCTGAATTTGAACTCAGATTTTCCTGACTCTAGACCCAGTACTCTATCCATTGCATCACTTAATTGTCCTTGAAAATTATAGAGAGTAACATATTACATTGAGTGCTACACTAGGATAGAGAAAGCCCTGGGTCTGGATTCCTCCTCAGTTGCTTACTATGGGACCTTGGGCAAAAGATGGGATATTTAAACTTAGTTTCCTCATCTGTAAAATGGGGATAATAGTAGCACCTTCCTTACAGAGTTGTAAGGATCAAATGAGAAAACATATGTAAAGTGTTTCACAAAGGGCTCTGTAATTATGAACTCTTAATATTTTTACCAGAGGAAGGAGAATCCAGTGACATGGCACCTTATCCTCCCTCTTTCCCTCTGTTCTAACCCTGGTCCCCTCTTTCTCCTCATATCTTTTGCCTTGTTCTCCCTTCTCTATTATTAATCCTGTCTATGTTCTACTATTTTTTTTTGTCCTGCCTTCTTCCTATTCTTTTTCTGCCTTAGTTCATCCCTTCCTTACAAAACACAGTTTTAGGGTGGGCATGGGGCAGTATTAAGAATGCTGGCTTTGTAGATATTGGGTCAGATCCAGTCAATTGTTACCTTTGTGACCATGACCAAATCACTGTGTCTCTTTAAAACTCAGTTTCCCAAATCTGAAAAACACAGAGTTAATTGAGGTAACTTTTGAGCAAATCTAAATGCTGTTTTGGGACAAAGGACCTAATCTGATTACTCTTTAATCATTTAACCAAGTAGCCCCAATGAAGTCATTCTTGGCTAGGTAATAAAAGATATTTTGGACGAGACTCCAGAGACAACATTCATTCAGTTCCTGTTCTGCTTGTCTCCTTATCCTAAATATTATTAGATTGACTTCCTATTGGACAGGATAAGAAAGTCTTTGAGGATTTAATTGTACCTATGAAAGGGAAGAACTATTTAGTTTGCTGATGTTCTCAAAGGGGATGGAAGGAGCTTTGGATCCCACTTTTTCAAGAGATGCACCTATGGTACGTCACTATCGAAAGGGACACTTGAGTTAGCAAATCTACCTCAGGCCTATCATTTTCCAAGAAGATGATATGATGGACCCCAGATAGCATATTCACTGCATCTTTCTCCATATATCTGTTCTCACAGCCACCGAAGGTGGGGACATTGATGAAAAAGTGTCAGAGATGAAAGAAATGATTCTCAGAAAATGGATGAGCTTCTTTTCTGGAGAACTCAAGCTTTCCCTTTGTTTCTCCACCAGGTTTGGTTTCTTGTTATAAATAATGATTGATGTTAGCAAAGAGTTTCACATGAAACAAACCTCACGCCAACCCTGGTAGGTAAGTCATTGGGTGTTAAAGTGATTTGCCTCAGAGACTTACTACTGTAGGATTCTGGGCAACTCTAAGTAGCAACCTTAGCTACCTATCTGTCAAATTGGGGTGGAATAAGACAATAAATTTAAAGTGCATTGCAAATCTTAAAGTTCTCAATTATCCTTATTACAGGACAGGGGGCGGATTGGAACCCAGATTTTTTCTGACTCCAACTCCAGCACTCTACCCCACTCTATTGCATTGGTATTTAACAGCCTATAAAATTTAAACTTGGTTAAAAATAATAATGGGTAAATAGTGGGTCAAAATAATAAAGAACTATTAGGATTATATCAGCAACTCTCTAAGTTAGATTACAAACTCTAAGAGAACAAGGACTGTCTTTTACCTCTTTTTGCATCCCCAGCACTTAGCACAGTGCCTGATACATCCTAGGTGCTTAATGTCTATTGATGGACTGATATTGACTGTAAATTGAAGAAGAAATGCTGGTTTGCTTTGTTGGTAGGAGCTGGGAGTTCCCGTTGGCAATGACATTACAGGATCAGCCCCTACTCTATTCCCTATCGGGCAGAAGAGGGATTGTACTTTCTACACTTGACCCCAGAACTAGCAACAACACCTGAAAGTTGCAAGGAAGCCAATTTAAGCTTGATTGGAGGAGAAACCTTGCTAACCATTCAAGGAGGTAGTTTATTGTCCTCTTATTGGGAGTTTTCAAGAAAAGACTGACTAGTTACTTTGGAAATCTGTTCTGGAGGTACTTTTGTTCACAGAAGAGGGGGATTAGGTAGCCACTGGAGATTCTTCTCTGTGATTCTGAGATGCCCCTGAGAAAGGTGAAAATATGCCATGAAAAGTCTGGCTTGTCTTTGTCAACGTAGAGGTCTTCTATTCAGAAGGCATTCTGCTTTTCTTTTTGTTCTTTTTATTCCTTTTTAATTAATTTTTTCCCCCAAGTAGGATAGAAAGTCATGCCTTAAAAGGTCATCAGTTCCCTCTATCTGAGGTCTTCGTGTCTAGGGCAGATTACCGGGGCTACTGAAAACAAGAGTTCTTGTTCGGGTTCAGGATGTTTGGATTGGCCTCCGAGTTTCTGCGATTCTGGGAAAAGCAGCTCTATGAGGAGGAGGAAGCATTGGCCATTTGTACCAAGCCAGGCTGCCAGGCTGATTTCCTATGGTGGTGGCAGCTCAGTGGATTATGGGAGCTATTTCATTCTGACAAGACTTCTCCCAGGAGGGAAAGCACCATAATTCAGCCCAGAGTCCATCCACGAGGGGTGCCAAATGCCTGACAGACAGGTAACAAAACAGGGAAGGGGAAGGAGTGTCAGCAGAGCTCAGTGACAGCCAGCACAACTTCCTAATTACTCTCCGAGTGACAAAAGCTATTCGTCAATCTTGAAAGTAAGTGCTTTTAAAAGTCAGAAATTTATGTGCCTACCTTCCAGAGGCTGTAATTTGGGGGGCAGTAGTTTAAAGGGACATAAACAGGGAAAAATAAATCTGATCACTGAGTAACTTTTTGTACATCACCTTCCTGCCTTCCCTGACTTAATTTCCCCACTGCTCAGTTTACAGTCTTATTTAGGCAATATCTATGAAAAAAGAGTCAAAAGCCACAGCCATCCCTGACAATGAAAGGAAAATATCCACAAATTTGTTAAATCAGCAGGGTCAGATTAATGTTTTTGGGTTCTTTTCTATTTGCAAAGAGACATTTCTGAATGTCTTCCATCTTTCCTGTCCGACAGGTATTCCTAACATGCTTACTTCAGGAAGTTGAACCAAATATCACATGAGATCATCACATGAGTCAGTCAATAAACAAATATTTATGTAGTACTAAACATATGAGGGATACTATGCTAAGCACTGAAGATACAAAAAAGAGACAAAAACAAGGTTTTAGTTCTTAAATAGCTCATTTTGAATGCAGGTGACAACATGGAGATACAAACAGAATCCATGGCAGGTAATTTATTTATTTTTTTCTGAGACAATTGGGGTTAAGTGATTTGCCCAGGAAATGTTAAGTTTCTGAGGCCAGATTTGAACTCAGGTCATCATGATTTCAGGGCTGGTATTTTCACCTAGCTGTCCCCATAGTAGGTAACTTCAAGGGAGAAGGCACTAGTGGGGAGGGGAGATAGCCTTATGAATAAATTAGGATTTGAGTAGAGTCATGAAGAATGCAGGGACTCTAGAAGGCAGAAGGTAAAGAGACACGAAGTTCTGGCTGCCATATCTTAGAAAGGCCACTGATATGCTAGAATGATTGATTGTCCGAGACAGCGAAAGGTCCAAGTTCATGTTCTGTGAGGATCAGTTCAAAGAATGGGAATGCCAGTCTGGACAGGAGAAGGTTTGGGAATGACATCCATGGGAATTGTCTTGGAAGGGCTTTTCCCTGTAAGAGTAATGCTTATGCAAGAAGACTCCACAAAGGGGGGCAATGGGTAGAAGGACCAAAGAGGAAAATTTAGACTTGATATCCAGGAAAATCGTTTTAACACTTAGAACTATTCAGAAGAAGAATAGGCTGCCTCAGGAGGTAGTTTATTGTCCTCTTATTGGGAGTCTTCCAGAAAAGATTGAATAGTTACTTTGGAAATCTGTTATGGAGGTATTTTTGTTCACAGAAGAGGTGCATTAGGTAGCCACTGAAGACTCTACTCTGTGATTCTGAGAAAGATGAAAATGTGCTATTAAAAGTCTGGCTTGCAAGTATTTTAACATAATTAACATGTAGTGGATATCCTGCCATCTAGGGGAGGGGTGGGGAGTTCGAGGGCAAAATCTGTAACAGAAAGCTGTGTAAGGGTTAATGTTGAAGAATTACCCATACATATGTTTTGCAAATAAAATAAAATTAAAAAAAAGTCTGGCTTGTCTTTGTCAACTTAAAGGTCTTCTATTCAAAAGATATTCTATTTTTCTTTTTGGTTTTTTTTATTTCTTTGTAATTAAATTTTTTCCCAAAGGTTTTCTTTAAAAAAAACCCCAACTTTTAGACATGGGAGATGGTTTATCTTATTGACAAATCAACAAGCATTTATTAAGCCCACTATGTTCTAGGAACTGTGGTATTTGGTGAGGAGACAAAGAAATAGGGGAAAACAGTCTCTACCTTTATGGAGCTCACAGTACAGTGGGCAAGACAGCATAATGTCAACTAAGTACAAGCAAGCTAGATAGATGGATAGATGGATGGATGGATGAATGGAAAGATAGATAGGATAAATTTGGGATAATCTCAAAGAGAAGGCACTATGATTGAGGAAAATAATCCTTAGGATTTGGGAACTTCAAAATTAGGAGCCCCTCTATTGGTAAGATGCAAGGGTAATGGGTTTTGGGGGGGGGTCTTCATTAGTTTCTGTATTTTCCTTCTCATCAAATTTGATATTAGAATAGCTTGGATTGTTCCATCCTGAATAAAGAAGTAGACACTTTGAAGCCCAGGAGTGGACCTTACACCCACTAGCTTAAAGTACAGGTATAAGATCAGTGGATGGTGGTGTGATTCACTGGTATCCTTAGGGAGGGCCCCTAAATACCTCCCCTCTCTTTCTTTGGTCACATTGGTTGAAATTCTACCATTAGAGTTTCATCTCTTTAGATGAAGAGTTCTAAAGATGAGGTCTATGAAATTTTAAAAATTGATAATTGCATTTCAGTCTAATTGTTTTCCTTTATAGTCCTCCATGTTTTGTTTTGGGCATTTAAAAGATTTTGAGAAAGATGATCAGACTGCTAAAGAGGTCTCTGGCACTAAAAAGGGTAAGGACTCCTGCTTTCCTCTTCTTAATTTCCTCTTTTCAAATGTCTATACTACTGGGAAGATCGACATAGGAAGTCATTTATACCTTAATGTAAATAAGTCTATGAGATTGCCTTGCTCAAGAATAAAGTAATCAACTTCAGAAGACCCTAAAAACACTGGAAGGCATACGTGGGTAAGAGTAATGAAAGGGGAGTGTGAGAGAAAGGAAAGAAGAAAGTTTTCTGGCAATTTTCATGTGTCTTTTTCCATGTATGCATCAGAATGTATTTTTCAACTCCATGGAAATGAATGTTCTAGGGTCAGCCTTCTACTCTGGAAAATATTATAATAGGATTTGTGTGGACCAAAGGATTTAGAGCTGGAAGGAATGGAAACAAATCCTGAGAAGTGAAATGATTTGTCCAGGATTACATAACTAGTGAACAGTAAAGTTTGGATTTGAATCCAGGACATCTGAGTCAATATACCTACTATGGGTTCATTGGTCTGCCAGTATCCAGCTGCCTTAGGATTTAAATAGGATTTTGTGTGTCGTAATGGAAACCTGAGCACTGGGAATTAATCATTCAGTCAGTATTTACATGCCTACTGTGTGCCAGGTATTGTACTAGGCTCAGGGGTTACAAAAATATGAATGAATTACAAGGTGTCTCAAAAGTCTTAAGCTATTAAAAGCTTATCCTAAGACTTTCCCTAAGACTTTTAGGACACCAAGTATTTCCTGTCCTTAAGGATTTTACATTTTATGAGGGGAGACAGCAAGGCCATATGTAAATACATATGATGGAGATATAAGTACCTTGGTAAGGGACCGGGAGGGCTGAAATTTGGAGGTTATTAGCAAAAGTTTCATAGCAAGTGATGGTGACAATGACACTGAAGACTTTTTTAAATAAGAAAATACATTCTGAGGTTAAAACAACTGACTTGAAATTCATTTTTGATATATAACTTATGGGGAGCTCTCTGTGTAGCCAGATATGAGTATAATGACTAAAGAGTGAAATATTTATTATTTTATATTTTTAACTTTAATAGAATTAGATTTTCCTAGATTTGCACTAGGTTTTCCTCCCTCCTATCCTCCTTCTCTTCTTCCCTTTCTCCCTTCGTTCTTTCCTTCCCTCCCTTCTTCCCTCATCTCTCTCCCTCCCTCCCTTCTTCCATCTCATTCCTTCCTCCTTTCCTCCCTCCCTTCTTCCCTCTTCTTCCTTCCTTCTTTCCTTCCTTCCTTTTCTCCTTTTTTCCTTTCTCTCTGGCTTTCTCTTCTCTCTTTCTCTCCTTCCCTTCCTTTCCTTTCCCCCTTTAACCTTTCCCCCTTTCTCTTCTAGTCATTTTATTAGTATAGGGAACTCTGGATGAGGAAATGCCTCACTCAGCAACTATTCTGCAGCTCAAAGTCTTGAAGAGTTGCCTGAGGCCTTGGGAGGTCATGTATACTCACATAGTCATAAATATCAGAGGAAAGATTTGAACCCAGGTCATCTTGACTCTGAGACTGCCTCTATTTATTACACATTACTGCCTTTTGTTCCAGACCCTGTTAGCTGATAAACCAAACCAAACCACCTAGGGGATACCATTTCCATTTTTGCTGAGTCCTTTTCTTCCCCCCACAAATTTGAATGCAATTTCCCCCTCATAGATCACTCATTATGTCTTATATCTGAAACAAAGTAGGCACAAATGTGCTATAAATAGTTTTCCTCCCGGAGTCATTAAAATTAAAAGTTAATTAAATGTCCTCACATCATAATTTAAAAGTGTTCCTTTGAAAATAACTAAGCAATGTGAAGATATAAAAATATTCAGGTCTAAAATCAGCTCTTGTGAGGACCTTTTCAAAGTCCCATATTACCATTGATAGCATATCTTATTCACAATTTTGTCACTGTTCAGGAATTTTCAGTTAGGTCTGACTCTTCGTGATCCATTTGGGGTTTTCTTGGCAAAGATACTGGAGTGATTTGCCATTTCCTTCTCCAGTTCATTTTATAAATGAAGAAACTGAAGCAAACAAGGTTAAGTGACTTGCCCAGTTTGCCATTTACTTTTCTGACTCATTTTATAGATGAGGAAACTGAGGCAAACAAGGTTAAGTGATTTGTCACACAACTAGTAAGTGTCTGAAGGCAGATTTGAATTTGGTGCCAGCTAGCCTCCCTAGACGTGATTGGTGCTTTTCATTTCTTATTCATTTTATTAATTGAAGTGTTGAAGGATTTGATCTATGAAATTAAAAAAATATTGTAGAGGAGTGGTGCCCTTCAAAAACAATGAGACTGTGATCCTTAAACTATAGACTATATGGATTTATCCAACAATCCACATTTTCACACATTCTCCCAGCACCAACATTTTGTGCTTTATTTATTTTGAACAAAATATGAAATATGCCTCAATAGAATAGATTCAAGAGAATAGCTTAAATCAATTATATTATACATATATATCACAAGCTCTCTCTCTCTCTCTCTCTCTCTCTCTCTCTCTCTCTCTCTCTCTCTTTCTGTTACATGATAGTAGCTTAATGAAACTTTTATGAACAGTCAGGACCATGGACAACAACAGACATTAATCAATCAAATCTAACACTATACCCACTGGCTGTAAGCCAGCTCTCCACTTTTAGGTCTGTTCTTATTCTTCAAGGAATATGATACTTTCAGTCTCTTGGCTTATGCCCCCATTCTGCTGGACACATGGCTATCTTTGCCTTTCTTTTTCATTTATCACTTTTTCTCACTGGTTATGATTAAAAAGTTTAGTTAATTAAAAAAAAACACATGGGAAAACCAGAAGCATTAACTGTATATAACAGAGATTACACATTTTATTCCCTCTTAGATTCAACCTCCCTCCTGATTTTATTGGTGTCTATTTTCCCCAGTCACAATTTCTTTAGCTGATGTCTGGATCATGGGTCCATAGTGTCTGGCCATAAAGGTCTCCCAGCCATGTTATAGAATGTAAGGAGATTCTGCTTAATCATAAAACTAAATACTGTATCTTGAAGTGTGGAAATCCCATTTCCCTCTTCCTGAGGTTCATCTGCTGCTTTCCCTTCTGCTTTTGGTTTGAAGTATTCTTTTTGCTTACATTGTGCCCTCTTGAAGTGACTTGCTTCAGCACTCAACTGTCCATGGATGCTAAAGGCTGATACTTAAAGGTTCCTTAGGCTAATATAATCTGGAAAACAGCAGGAAAAAAACTGGTAAAGCTTTCATCCCAGCCCACCAGCAATTTCTTCATCTTTGAAAAACTTGCTCCAATCTTATGTTTATTAATGCTGCTTTCATTCTGTCATGTTCATCAATCTATGTGGCTAATGAAGTGAATGTCAGTGTATTGGCAAAAGGACCAAAATTATATATATATATATACATATATATATATATAAAATTGATGTATACATATATATACATATAAAACTTCAATACTTTTCATCAAAGTATCCACATTCAACTTAACTCAATAAACATATTTTAATATCTATTACATGTAAAAAACTATGTTAGACACCCACAATTTGTTTTATAGAGATGCTTTTATGATTAAAAAACATACAAATTCATTTCAAAATCATTGGCAGAGATTTTTTTATTCTGAATTTTCTGATATTAAAGTACAACTATAATCATTAAAGAAGTCTGAAAGAGAGGTGCTTATGTTTGAAAAGGGACCCATAATCCCAAGCATTAAAGTTCTTTAATATATTTAATATCAATCAATCAATCAGCAGCATTTATTAAACATTTACCTTGTGTCTGGCTGTGGATACGAATTCAGTGGATGGGACAATCCGTATCCACTTACATTCTAATGGGGAAGATAGCACACAAAAGGAACATGAAAAGGGGAGGGAGGAGTGATGGTAGAAAAAGTCAGAGAGGCAGGGGCACAATCTGGAGAAAAATGTAGACGTGGTTGGCCTAGACATGGGGCTAATGATGGTGTTCTAGGGAGGAACCAATCAATCAGAAGGAAGGCCACAGGGGCAAAGGGCTCTTCCAATGAATGAAAAGAGTAATTCTATGAAGTGGAGATAAGGAGGGAGTACATCCTGACATGGAGAAGTAGTCAAGGCAAAGTCCCAAAAATAGGAGATGGAATACTTTACATGTGGTACAGAGACAAAATCATTTGGGCTATATTAAAGAGTAAGAGAGAGAGTAAGGAAAATACTGGAAAGTAATACTGGAAAGATAGATTGGAGTCAAACTTAATTTGAGATATTCAGAAGGTCAGCCATTTACCTAAGGTCATCCAGAAAGATGGTGGCCAAATCTGAAATAAGGTACTGAATTTCTGCTTTCCAAGTATTTGATTAGGTTGTCTTGAAGTAGCTGATGGTTCTAGGGCAATCTAAGCTTGATATCCAGCCAAATTGAATCTGGTTTTCCATTTTAACTCAAATGGCAGGCTTTTGGACTGGGTGATATGAAGCTCAATTTACAGCTTGTTAAGTGTGGGGGCCTTCCAGCTGATAAATGACCAGGGTTTTGTGACAAAGCAATTCTCTGCTTTTCCTCCATGCATCACCTAGAACAAAAATCCTCAGAATTGCTTTTCTGCCAGGAATGAAATCTGGCAAATTATATTTATATGTGCATGTACAATTTTCTTTCTCTCCTACCTACAGCTGTCCTTTTGTTCTCTGTCCCATAGTCAGTATTAGGATGGACTTTTAAGGTTTTTTTGTTGTTGTTTCAGTGTGCCTGACTCTTTTCGACCCTATTTTGGGTTTTCTTGGCAAAATTACTGGAGTGATTTGCCATTTCCTTCTCCAGTTCATTTTATGGATGGATAACTGAAACAAATAGAGTTAAGTGACCTACCCAGAGTCACATAGGAAATGTCTGAAGCTAGATCTGAACTCAAGAGTCTTTCTGACTTTAAGCCAAGTGTTCTATTCTTTGTACCACTGAGTTGGTTTCATATGTTAACTCTATCATTTTATCACTTCAACTTTCTAGGCCTCAGCTTACTTTTCTATAAAATAAATGAGTTTAAATGGGTGACCTCTTACATGCTACTTAGCTCTAAAGCTGTGATTTTATGGTCTTATAAGTAAGCCTGGCTCTTATACCTAATGAGCAAAGATGAACAAAGGAACTATATGTAGTGATTGTGGAGTACTTTGCTAGACCTAGACTATTTTTACCTGTCTGGGGCTGTGGTAAGGTGGGAATAGGCAGGCTCACATCTGTGTCATCCTGAAGTCTTTTGGCCTTGGAACCCCGGTGGATGTCTCTGTCCAAGGTCCGGGTCTGTGTTAAGGAACACTACTCCATTGCCTGTGTCACTAAATTACTTAGGTACTGATTAGAATCCCCATCCCCATCCCATAGCAGGATGGTTCTTTTTATTTAAGGAAGTCAGTTGGCCAGAAGTAGGTTGTTACAAGCTATCCTACCTATTCATTGAGAATTTGGATTTTTCTGCTCCAACCATAGCAGGAGCATTCTGAGTTCTTAAAGCTCCTAGGTGGAACAGTGTGAACTCTGTCCTCTAAGTGAACTCTCAAATCCTTGCCTTCATTTAAAATTTGATTGTTAGTCCTTTATTTTTCAACTCTACTTGACTAAATTTGATTCAACAAACTTCTATTAAGCATCTCCTATGTGTAAGGTACTTTCATTGGTTCCAGGAATATAAAAATGAAAGCTAGTCTTGCCCTCAAGGAGCTTTTACTCTATTGTGAGAAAGAAAGTACACAGATAAGCAGATATAATTACTACATATAAGGATGGGGAGTTTGAATAAATCAGTCAAACCACCCCATCACACTTCAAGTAAATGATAAGATGCTCTGGTACTTTAGCCATATGGAAACAATCTATCATAGACTTTAGTTTCAATCAGAAAATTAATCATAGGCTTTAGAATAAATGCAAAAAAAATCATTGGGAAGTGGGGTGACATTTCACAGAGAAAGCATGTTCAGATTGACTTGAGGAAACTTGATTATGACTTAGTGATCATCTATTAAATAACAAGCTGGTTGAGAACTAAAGTTGCAGCAATCCAGTAAAACTCCCAAGGAGAAGAAGTTCTTGGGGATGGGGAAGAGAAGCGTTGTGGATAGTCTCAGCCTCAGTCACCTTCCCATCCTCATTGGCCAGGGAAGGGCGTTTTTAAGCTCCAAAGGATGTGGATTTCTCATCTCTTCATCAATATTCTAGTATCCTCCCCTGGGATTCCAGTGATTGATGGCCAGATCTATTATTAAGAACCAGGGATAGACTGGCTGGAGTTTCCAAAAAGCCCCTCAAAGAAGCTAACCATATTTAAGGGGAACTTCTCAAGCACACAACAAAAGGGAGAAATGTACTTCCAGCAACCAGGAACTATGAACTATCCCCTTGCCACAAGTATTCTCTAAACTTGATCCTCCTTCTTGAACTCTATATCTTGGTGGGAAAGGGTGTCACAGACTATCCTTATTATATTATACCATTTTAGTAAATAACACTTTGTAAAAGGTCCTAAGTTTGATTGACTACATCAGTTGATTGAATTTGGAGAGAACACTTCTGAAACAGATGCTTACGCCAATAGCATTAGGTCAAGAGACCTCCAACTCATCAGGGCTAGCTCTAGACACCAAGGGGATGTAGTAGCTCTAGGGATCCATCTCATGAGTTTACAATGAGCAGGAAGGAGTTGAGATAAGTAGTTTCAGAGCATCTATTATATATAGAAAGCACGGGGTAAAGAACATTAGCAACAAGGTAAAATAAGGCAAGGCTTTCTGTAGGGGGTGGGATATGGGCTGACCTTTGGAAGGAGCTCCTTTCAAGGCACAGAGGAAGAAGAGATGGAATGGTGTGTGAAGGAAACAGTAATCAAGCCAGGTTTTTCTAGATTGAAGAGCTTATGAAGGGGAGTAATAGGAAATCAGCTTATAAAGAGAACAGTGAAAGGTTTTCAATAAAACCAGAGAAGTTTCCATTTCATCTTAGAGGCAACAGGGAACTACTGAAACTTCTCGAACAGGGAAATTCTATTACCATACCTCTTGGCAGCTTTGTGGAAGTAAATTCATGAAAGGATCTGAGACTAGAAACAGGAAGATTATTTAGAAAGTCATCTAAGAGCATAGGTGAGAAGTGGTGACCATTGGAACTAAGGTGATGGATTTGAGAGAAGTCTAATTCTAAAAAAAAAATTGCACAAATCTTTAGAATACCTTCTTGTTCTGTCCAGTTTTTTCTTTCTCTAAGAAAATGTTAGTTTGATTGTATAAAAATGATGGTGAATTTTAGAGTCATTTGCATAAATATTTACCATTTATGGATAAGTCTGGTATGAAGATCTGGACTTTGAATCTAAGATCTGGTTTCAAGTCTTCTGCAGAAAGGCACTGGCTGTGTGATTCCCAGAAAGTTCCTCAAACTTCTCAGTGTCCCCAAGCCACAATCTTAACATATCACAGAATATTTGCTAAACTATCGTAGTGTGAACTGATAGAAAGTGTTTCCTTATCCAGAGGTCCCTAACCCAATGAAATCATAGGTCTATAGTAAAAATAATGCAAACTTGGTCGATTTCCCTTTGCAATGCAGAACACCCTTTAATTGTTTGAGCTTCAATTTGTTCTTGTGGAGAGGAAGAAAAGAACACATGTACTAGCAAACTTGGATTGTTAATGTTGGCTCACGTTTATGCAGTGCTCTGCAGTGTATAAAACATTTGTGAGCTTTGTAAAAGTCAGCTATTATTATTAATGGTCCCCAACTGTTCATAGCCAACGAAGACCAGAAATCCACCTTGTGCAGATTCACAAACTCTCAGGATGTCAGATTTTGGAGGGACCTAGGACTAGCTGGATCAAGCTATTCTAACAATCTCCTTTACAAAGTATTCAGAAAGAGAAGACCTTTAGGAAGTGAAGGGGAACTCACAACCTCCTGAGGAAGCCCTTACATTTTCAGATAGCTACAACTGTTAGAAAATTTTTGTTTATGTTAAGAAGAGATCTGCTATTTTTTTGCAACTTTATTCCATAATGTAAGACTTTGAAATAAGCTGCACCTTGTTCTCAGGAGAATCTAAATTCAAAGTAATTCAAAGAACACTAGAAGGATGTTTGATGGATATAAGTAGGTTGTAGGATATTACTAATGATGTACACAAAAGAAGTATGTGGTGTTATAGAAATAGTTCTGGATTTTGTTTCAGGGGACCTGAAGACAAATTCCAATTCTATTACTGGCTCTTTGGACAAGCCACTTAATATTCTGCACCTCATTTTCCTTACCCTCAACAGGAGAGGGTTGGATTAAATATCAAAGTACTTTCTAGGTCTAACTTTATCCTCAAATTGTCCTATATGGATTTTAAGATACATCAAGGACACTTGAAAAGAATATCGACCGGACATGTAGCAAGGATAAAAGAGAACAGATAATCTGAGTGCTATAGTGGTACCCTTAAGGTTTCTGGCAATTTGGATATCTCCTTTACAGGAGTTTGATAGAAGAATATGGAAAGGAACATTGTGGATTGAGGATCATGGAATGGTAATAATCTGTCAATGTGGGTGAAAGGGGAGATTACAATTCTATTTAAATGTTATTTTAAATGTCGTTTACATGGGAGAGAAAGAAATCTTAGCATAATTATGTAGTACTTCTAGTCTGTTCTGTGCAATCAGGAAATTAATTATATATGGCTTTGATTTTGTGTTTCCCTTCCCTTCCCTTCCCTCCCTTCCCTTTTTCCCTTTCTCCTGCTTTCCCTTTCCTGGTCTCCCTCCTCTTCCTTCCCTTCCTCCACCTCCCTCCCCCTTTTCTCCCTTTCCTTTCCTCCCCTTTCCTTCCCTTTCCCTCCCTTCCATTCCCTTCTTTTCCTTTCCCTCCCCTTCCCCTCCCTTCCCTAAATGTTATTATTATGAGCAATAATAGATTGTTTACGTTTTCTACCAGTTCTACTAAAAAGTGGACTGGCTGTCATGAAAGAATTTGTACAAGTCACTTGGGAATCACTTTCAGATGCTGATTAGTAAGGAGGAGTTGACACAGTAAAAGCTATAATTTCTCAATTACCATCACATGTGCAGCTTTGGAAAACCCAACAGGACAAAATGATGACTCAGCAATGGTGCTTGGAACGTGTTTTTTTTATTAATTCACTCATGTAGAATAGGGTCATCAAATCATAGGTTTGGAGCTGGAATGGACTTTAGAGATCATTTTTTCTACACTTCTCATTTTGTGACTGAGGAAACAGATCCAGAGAGACTGAAACTTGCCCAAGATCACAGAGATTACAATTTGAACTCAGCTTCTTCCTCAGGCTCCAGCATGCTTCTCATGTAGCAAACAGATTTTCTCTGCAGGTCATCCCTGGTGGTACACCATATTATGTGTCTTTCTCATGCTCTGCTAAGCCCACATCCTCATTTTGGAGATGATGGGATTCTTATTTACTTAGGATTTGTGCTAGAGAGTCTCTGAGCTCCCTTGCAGTTCTGGGATTGCCATGAAGCTCAGGTCCTCTTGATTATATAACAGACCAAGCTCCAGTATTCAGGAACTACTTGGGTCAAGCTCTACCCCTGGCAAAGCTTCTAGTAGATCACCTGGGTAATAAGGGAAAAGGAGACCTGGCTGACGATCTGGGAGTGCAATGTTTCCCCTATTCTAACACTGATAACCCTAAATGCGCGCACGGATGATGCTGGCTTTGAAATCAGGGTTCAAATAGTGCCTCTGATATCAGTGTGTGCTTGGGCAGGTCTGTTAGCCTCTCAGTGCACTAAGCAACTATCTAAGATGAGAAGTTGCAAAGGAGGGGCTGCCCTGCACTGGAAAATGCAGTTTCTCCAACTGGAAGTGCTCTGTACTAAGGAAATCACAGGTCCAGTCCCATCCCTTTATTATAACTAGGAGAATTCGCTGTGAATGTGAGCAAGGGGGATCTTCTTCATATCCCAAAAGATCATTACAAAGGATGAGAAGGATAGAAACTCCCCTTTCAGAGAAATAAGTAAAAGGAGCAGTCACTGTGAGTGTGAGGTTCAAGATCAGAAAAAGCTTGATTTGCCATTGTTTTGGGTGCAGGCTGTGGTGATATGGAGAAGGGCTAAGCAGTCAGAAGGTCCAGGGGGTAGGTACTGAGAGACAGCAGGGATAATGGAAACCCATTGACTGGGAAGATGTACACTAAGCATTCAATTTCCAGTCTTGTTTCCTTCTTGTAAAGCAATCTTTCTGATTCTTCCATTTCTTTCCTTCTCAGAAAACCCATCTCCCCTGGACCATATTGCTTGTATTCATTATAAGCTCACTGGGACTAGGGGCTTTGTACTCTGAAGGGCTTTGGACATTTCATTTTCTGTCCAAATTTGTGATTTCATTGATAAAGGAAAATCCTGGAGTGGGCAGTTCCTCCATTGACATTGATTGGCAATTTATCTGTAATCTATAATCTAGGAGAGTTGTCTGGGGACACAGAGTTTAGGTGAGTTGTTCATCATCATACAACTAGTATGTGTCAAAAGCAGGTTTTGAGTCAAGACCTCCTCCTCTCTATCCATCCCTGACTAGGTACTCTTCCACACAAAAGCACGATGGATGCTCTGCCTCCATGTTTTTTTTGCTGTATCTGGAATGCTCTTCCTTCTCACCTCCACCTTTTAGAATCCGTGGTTTCCTCCAACTGTTAGGATACTTTGGACTCATTTTGGACATGTTGAATAAGCAGATGGTGTCTTCCACATTGACATATGAGCTCTTTGAGAGCAGGAAAGGTTTTCACCTTTTTTTGGTCCTGTGGCACAATGATAAGTGCTTAATAAATGCTTACTGATTGATGAGGCAGTTCCTTCCAGCCCAGCACTGTTTCCACTATTCCATGCCCTGACTCCCAGTGCTCCTCTCTCACGCTTAATAAGTATTTACTAAGGTAAACCAAGTTGTCAGAGTGGAGAGACCACTGTGCTGGTCAGAGGACCCAAGTTCAAATCCCAGCTCTGATATCAGTGCTTTTATTAACTTAAAGTAATTTTACTTTGACTTATTTCTTCTTCTGTAAGATAAGAGGCTAAATGATCTCTAAGGTACTTCTTGTTTTAAAATTGTGTGCTTCTATGAATTTAATCCTAGGTACCAGCTGATAGTTCTTTAGTGTTAAGATTCTAAACATTCAACCTACAGAAATGCTTCAGAATCTCATGTTAAAATGAGGGAGGATCTGTTTCCCTTGCTCAGAAAGCATATTCATCTCTTTGGTAAAAAGCAGCCCCTCAGGAGCGAGGGAAAGAATTTGGAAATAGAAATGTAAGAAATGAATAAAAAATAAAAAAATAAAGGAGCTGGAAAGTGAATGGATGCCCATCAGTTGGAGAATACCATAAATTATAGTATATGAATGTCATTGAATATTATTGTTCTGTAAGAAACGACCAGCAGGATGATTTCAGAGAGGCCTGGAGAGACTTGCATGAACCGATGCTGAGTGAAATGAGCAGAACAGGAGATCATTATATACGGCAACAATAATACTATATGATGATCAATTCTGATAGATGTGGCTCTCTTCAAAAATGAGGTGATTCAGGATAGTTCCAATGGTCTTGTGATGGAGAGAGCAATCTGCACCCAGAGAGGATTGTGGAACTGAGTGTGGATCACAACATGGAAATTTTACCTTTTTTTGTTGTCTGTTTGCTTTTTTACTTTGTCATTTTTTTTCCTTTTTGATCTGATTTTTCTTGTACAACATGATAATTGTGGAAATATGTATAGAAGAATTGTACATGTTTAACTTATATTGGATTACTTGCTGTCTAGGGGAGAGGGTGGGATAAAGGAGGATGAAAAATTTGGAATACAAGGTTTTACAAAGGTGAATGTTGAAAATAAGGGTTTATTTTGAAATTAAAAAGAAGAAAATAAAATAAAATGAGCAGCTTATAACCTTATCTCTGACCTTTAAAGCTATGATCATCAGAAGAGAACCCTCCTAGGTTTGGAGTCTAGAAGTGCAGGGATGATTGATTGTGCTTTTATGGAAGAAGCTTCACAGAGAGCAATATGAACACAGGATGAGTAAATTTTCAGAGTAATAGCTATAGATTCTTTTCACTCAGACATTTATCCAGAGAACTCATCATTCTTCTGGATGGCAGGGCTCTTCTGGACTCCCTTGCGAGAAATCAACATATGTTCCTACATTTCTGATAGAATAATAATAATAATAACTAATATTGAAATAACTTTGAAGTTTCCAAAGCTTTTAACATGGTACTATCTAGTTTAATCCTCACAACAGTCCTGTGAAATATCCATATTATCCTTCTTTTAAAGATTTGGAAACTGAGGCTGAGCTTGCAAGGTTAAATTTTATATGTCTGCATACATACATACATACATATGTTATAAGCCACCATCTTCATGCCACAACCACCTATATACCTTCTCCAAATTTGAGCAGGACAGCTAGTGTCTGAGGCAAGGCATGAATTCATAAATTTGCCAATTCCATCATTCTTCAATGGATCAAATTTGAAAATCTCTGAGGGAGTGACTGCTTTGTTCCTTATTGACATAGAAAATACTCTTACAGGTATCTGACTAAATAGTAAAACAGAGAGAAGGGAAGAGAGAGAGAGAGAGAGAGAGAGAGAGAGAGAGAGAGAGAGAGAGAGCAAGCACATTTCTGTATTATCTTCCTTCTCATTTCTTAGCTGCTGAATCTGGTTTTCAGGCTGGACTAAACTGAACATGTGAAATAAAATTTGACCTTTTTTTGGACCCTGGTCACAAATCCATGTATTGCTGAGAGGCACAAATACTGGTTCATGCTTCAGAGAAATCTCAAGCTGCTTTCCATACACTGGGGAGATTATTTCCTTAGCAAATAATCATGTTTGTAGGTAGCTTTCATATTCCTTGTGGATTCTGAAGCAGGATTTTGCATTTAATCACCTCCTACTGCAGGATTTTACCTTCTATTGATTGAATTCATTGTTTGGGTCATTGGTCACTGAATGCTGAGGAAGTATCAGTACTCACAGTGAACTTTCTTGGCAAGTATAAAAAGAGTTCATAGGAAGGAGATGGGAGGGACATCAGCAGCCATCTGGTCCAAGCCCTGCATTTTACATGAGGAAACTGAGGCTTAAGGAAGTTAATTTGCTTCAGGTCACATAGATAGGAAAAAATGATATTCCTCTCTCGCTCCCTCCCTCTTTTCTTTCTTTCTTTCTTTTTCTTCTTTCTTTCTTTCTTTCTTTCTTTCTTTCTTTCTTTCTTTCTTTCTTTCTTTCTTTCTTTCTTTCTTTCTTTCTTTCTTTCTTTCTTTCTTTCTTTCTTTCTTTCTTTCTTTCTTCCTTCCTTTCTTTCTTCCTTCCTTCCTTCTCTCCTTCCTTCCCTCCTTCCTTCCCTCCTTCCCTCCTTCCCTCCTTCCCTCCTTCCTTCCTTCCCTCCTTCCTTCCTTCCTTCCTTCCTTCCTTCCTTCCTTCCTTCCTTCCTTCCGTCCTTCCTTCCTTCCTTCCTTCCTTCCTTCCTTCCTTCCTTCCTTCCTTCCTTCCTTCCTTTTTTTCTTCCTTTCTTCTCACTCCTCACTCCCCACAACAGTTCTCTTTTTAACTGTGCCATATAGGTTCCTTAGTTCTGACTGTGCTGTAATTAGCTAATCAGGAGTAACCCTGACTAAATCACTCCAGCTCTTTCAGTCTTAATCTCTTCATCTGCAAAATGAAGGCACTGGACTGCATGATCTTTAATATCTCTTTCCAACCCTAAAAATATGATTCCTTGATGGGCTCAATTTTCTTCATTGTAACATGAGATGCAAGGACAAGATGATTCAATTTCAATAATTCAACTTAATTCTATTCAACAAATATATATTACGTATCTACAGTTCCAGACACATAGTAGGTACTTAATAAATGCTTATTTCCTGACTGACTGATAAGCAGTGTGTTAAGAAATGAAGATGCAATCTAGAGGAGGGGTAAGGACTAGGGGGGACGGAAAGCTTTGTAAGGGTCAATGTTGAAGAATTACCCATATATATGTTTTGCAAATAAAAAGCTTTAATAAAGAAAAAAATAAAAAAAAAAGAATGAATGATCTCTAGGGAAAAATGGAGATGCAAGATAAAAACTATATGATCTGTGGTCTCTAGAAGTTCATAGTATATGGGGAGATACAGCCTATACACAAATAGAAATATAACACAAAGTAGTTATTATGAGGGAGACTGCACTTACAGGGCAAATTAGATAAAGTTTAATGCCTTGAAGTAGGATATGGATTCTAAAAGTTGCAAAAGTATTTTTAGGAATGGAGCTGGCTCATACAGATTCATGGAGACGAGACATGACATTAGGTTTGGCCAACACAGAATATAAGAAGGAAAAAAAGTCTCAAAACTCTAGAATTAGGGACATTGGAGCTACCTAGTGGGGGGACCTTAAATGCCTGGGAGAATATGTACTACTATTTAGAAGAATTATCTCTAAGATTCCTTTAATAACTAAGAATAGTAGATTTGTTTTGTCTTCTTCTTCTTCTTCTTCTTCTTCTTCTTCTCCTACTACTACTACTACTATTACTACTACTTCCTCTTTCTTCTCTTTCTTCTTTTCTCTCTCCCCCATTCCTTTTCTCTTGCCACTATTCATTTTCTCCTCCACCCTCCCCTGCCAAATGTCATCAGATTTCTGTTTTTCAATCTGGCAGAAGGTTGCTAGAGAGGGAATAAAGGAGAAAAGAAGATTAATCCAAGTTAATGACAATCTATGACATCTTGACTCCAGCATATTTAAGGAAGGAATCTCAGACACTGTCCCTTCAATCAAAATATTCTCAGGATCATTGTTCAGAGAACTCTCCAACTCTCTGACATAAAAGTTTTCCCCACACTTGCTTTACCACAGTATTTCCATCTAGTATATATTCTTTGATGCCCAATAAGTTGAAATTTGATGGTCACTCTTTTCCATAGTAATTATCTTCATAGGCTTTGTCTCCAGGGTTAGTTCTTTGATGTTCAGTAACAAATGAAACCTGAAAACTTTCCCCACATTAATTACACTTGTAAACTTTCTCTCCTACAAGATTTTTCTGATGTTGAATAAGGTGAAATTTGTGTGAAAGATTTTCCAAATATATTACATTTATAGGATTTCTTTCCATTCTTTCTAGTATAAATTCTCTGATTTTAAGTTGATATGAAATCTGATAGAATGATCTCCCACATCTATTATGATGAAAGGGTTTCTTTCAGTAAGAATTCTCTTATGTTTAGCAAGAGATGACTTGCCAGTAAAATTGTGGGTTTACTTCTGCCAACAAGTATTCTAATGTTTAGTTCTAAATAATGTTCGTAACCTTTTTATATTGGTTTTATTTATGACAATTCACTCATATAGGAATTTTCTGTGGTATAGCAGGAACTGAGCTCAAGTTAAAGTTTGTTTCTCATTTGTTACTATGCAAACTAAAATAAATTGACCCAGTTCCTGACCTAAAATGTCCAATATCATCATGAGCAACAGTGATACAATTACAATTCCCATAGGCTCCCGTTGGTACCCAACCCACAATTCCAGAAAGCTCTCTATAACCAACTCTGTATGTGAAAATCATGCTCATTTTTCTAAACTAAGCTCAGCAGATGACAAAGTCAAAGTTCCTATAACTAAAGCCTCCAAGAAAAACATGAATTGCTTTCAGGCCATAGAAGAGTTCAAAAAGGATTGTCAAAACCGTATTGATACTCTATGATCAGAGAGTGAAATTGAAAGAATCCACCAATCACCTCCTGAAAGAGATTCCCAAATGAAAGCTCCCAGGAATATTATGGCCAAATTCTGGAGCTCCTAGGTCAAGAAAAAAATATTAAGAGCAAGCAGAAAGAAACAATTCAAATATTGTGGAGCCATGATCAGAATAACACAAGATTTAGCAACTTCTATGTTAAAGGATTGGAGGACTTAGAAAAAATGATATTCTGGAGGGCAAAAGATTGGGTTACAACCAAAAAAGCCTGAAGTCATGGGTCTGCTCCTTTTTCTTTCTTTCCCCATGTGCCCCTCAATTTCCAAATCTAGTCATTTCTAACTGAATATTTCTTGGCTGCATCCCTTTATCTCCCTTTATACAATCACCCCTCAGGATCAGATCCTTAGCACCTCTATCTGCCTCTGGTTTTTCTCTTTTCCTATCCATGCTGCCAATGATTCCATGGATATTTGACTACATCCACTTCTTGCTCAATAAATTCCATTTATTCCCTCTTACTTTCAAGATCAGATATAAACTCCTCTATTTGTTGTACAAAACTTTTCATGAACCTGGTCCCTCTCTAGATTTTTGCTCATTACTCTCCTCCTCACTGTCTATGGTCCAGGTAAAAAGGCCTTCTTCTTGTTCCTCACACCTGGCACACCATCTTCCATTTTTTGCATTGGTTGTCCCCAGTCTTGAATGTTCTTCCTCTTTACTTTTGTCTCTTGGAATCTCAAAATACAGCTCAAGAAATTATTTTTACATGAGGCTGTTTTTGGTCCATCTAGCTGTTACCCTTGTTGTTACTTTATATCTATTTCTATGTGTTTTCCATATTCTTCCATTATGTGCATGTTATCTTCCCCATTAGAGCCAACGAATTTGGTTCTGTTTAGCCAGTTGACAAAACCTGCTAGCCATTTCATCGCCTGCTCCTGTCTTTCCACAGTTCTCATAAAGATCTGGTGGGAAATTTTGTCAGATGCCTTATTGATATAGTTGTTGATTGTGTTTGATACGTCATGTTCTTCCTGAATCCATGCTGACTTGAAGTGATCCTCATTCTCTTTCCTAAATGCCTATGACTTATTCCTTTAGAAATGTCATCTATAATCAGGTATCAACTTTTGGCTCAAGTTTCATAAACTCTTTAGAAACAGGATAATTGCACGTGACTTTGGATTCTAGACTCACATGATACTTTAAGTCAACAGCTCTGGTCTTTTTGGATTTTCCAGAAGTTAATTCTGGATTTTGAAAGGACCAAAGCTCCTTTCCTTCCCGACAAATTCATCTCTTCAACAAATCTAAAGTGGTAATTAGTAAACATGGACATAATTTGGTTCTTATTTCTAAGACTGAGGTCTCTCCTACCAGCAGCCCCAACTCTGTTCCCAGAGACCAAATCTTATTAAAGGTCCAAAGACTGCCTCATTGCTGGTGGGAGGACAAAATTAACTGCCCTTTGTATCACACTCTTTGTGGGTTTTCCTCTTATTTAAAAGCTAGAAGCTAACATCTGACACCTGGAAGGTGAATACTTACAATTCCCCAAAGAACACGGATCCCTTAATTACTTCCTTGTGCCTGTCAGTTCCACAAGGAAGGTAGGCCCAACAGATAATGATACCTACACCTGAAACCTGTGTCTTGGTGCTTTTCTTTGATAGTTATAAAATGCACTGACATGTTATATTGCAAATTACTTTTTAAACCATTAACCATAACCTGAGAAAGAGACATTTTGACAGAACAAAATGGGTGAAGTTATTTTTGTGTAATGAAAAAAAAACATTTATGAGTTGATATAAAAATACAATTTAACTGACAAATCTTTTGTCTACTTCAGCATACAGCATGTATTAAGACAGGCTTCTCCGTGGGACAAATCACTCACTTTTGAATCTTACATAGTGCCCTGTGATAGAGCAATACATTAATTTTTAGCTCAGACTTTTTCTGAAAGAGTGATGTGGCTGGGAGTCTAAATGGCTCAAGAGTTTGGCAAGCAGGCAAAAATGGCAGCTTTCCCTCCTCCCCATCCTCCCAAGATCTGCAGGACTTGAATGCTGGAACTTTTTAAGGGAGTTTCAGGGATGTCCATCCATTTTTAAAGACAGCTACTATCTTGGAAAGCTTGGGTGTTTTTAAATCTCAAAATGGAAATGTCAGAGAATTTCCTTCAATGGACAAGTATTGGATATTAGGAACAGAGGGCAGGAACGAAGGAACTCACATAGAACCAATTTATATTTGTGTTACAGTCTAGGTTAGTAAAGTTCTTTCCAGTCATCTAATCTGTCCCCTGAGCATTGGTTTTTATTATAGCTGTTATTAACAGCTGTGGAGAAAATATAGAGGCCATAAACCTATGAAAAGAAAGAAGTCATAAATAAGCAAGACTCCATTTTGCCTTATGTATATGCAGAATAGTTCTGAACATGGCAGTTTTGTCCTTGTGTTCCACAGACTGTTTAGGACTGGAATAAGAAGTCTCTGGCCCTTGTGCTAGAAATGGTTTGTAGACT
>JAJPUD010000467.1:210938-225813 GCA_023553655.1 Myrmecobius fasciatus | reverse complement strand
TCCCCTCTCCTCTCCTCCCCTCTCCTCTCCTCCCCTCTCCTCTCCTCTCCTCTCCTCTCCTCTCCTCTCCTCTCCTCTCCTCTCCTCTCCTCTCCTCCCCTTTCCTCCCCTCCCCTTCCGTCCCCTCCCGTCCCCTCCCCTCCCTTCCCTTCCCCTCTCCTCCTTAGTGGAAACACACTAAGGAATCATGAAAGACATTATGGGAGATGGCACCTGATTGTTGAGAGGACTTACCTGGTCTTAGACACTTCTTAGCTGTCTGACCCAGGGACAAGTTATTTAACCTGGTTTGTCTCAGTTTCCTCACCTGTAAAATGAACTGGAGGAGGAAATGCCAAAACCATCCATTATCTTTGCTAAGAAAACCCCAAATGGGGTCACAAAGAGTCAGAGATGAATGAAAAATGACTGAATAATAACAACAAAGAGACTCTTGGGCATGCTAGGGAATGGAGGGAAAGGTTCTATCATTATTAGGAGGCACAGAAAGGACACTAGTCTGGCTGATAGGTAGAATTTGTGACAGGAAGTTTAAATAGTCTGGAAAAATAGTTTGGAGCCAGATTGTGAGAAGCTTCGAATGCCCAGATGGATGAATTTGCTTTAGATGGAGGTCCAAGGGGAACCTTGGGAGGTTCTTGAGCTGGGGACAGCTGTTAAGGGACGGAGGGTGGTCTGTGGGGATGGGAGAGCTGGAGTTCTGGGAAGCCCTATTAGCAAGCCATCCAGTTGTCCAGAGGAGGGGTAATTAGGATTTGAAACGTGGGTGGTAGGAGCCTGTGTGAATCAAGAAATCCAGTCCAACCCATCACCAAGAAAGACTTGAAGCACCACAGAGTGGGAGGAAGGCAAAGTGGGTAGATAAAATGTGAAATTTGGAGCCCAAAGACCCAAGTTCGAATCCCGCCTCTGCCCTTTGCTCCTTGTGTGATCTAGAACAAAGCACTGAACCTCGGTAAATCTACGGAACAACCTTTCAAATACTTCCATGTTTCCTTTGATTTAATGTCATGTGAAGGGGCCAGGAGCTGAGCTTGGACTCCCAGTTCGGGAAAGGGTTAACCAAAGCCTCCTTCCTCCTCCTTCTGCTTCCCTCCTTGGTGTTCCCAGTAAGAGAACAGATAGTTCCTGAGCCAAGGATGTTCTCAGAGGACAGAATCTCCGAAAACAATTTGCTTTCTGCAGCCCTCTCTGCTCCACCAAGGGTGACTCAGTCCCTTTCTGACTGAGGTAAAATCCCCGATTCCTCATCACGTTCCTTGGTTTCTGGTTGGGGAGACTGGGAAGGCAATGGCGTTGTTTTAAGTGTGAATTTCCATTTTATACCTGTAGACTTCTTTCCAGTCTTTTTATGGGTTTCTCTGTGTGCAGAGGGTACTGTTTTTGGTTAAGTCGACTAATAATAGATATTAAAACTGAATTACAAGGCAGGGTGCCGCCTTCTGAAATTATTCAGAATGATTCAGGTTCCAATCTTTCATCATGAAGTCAGAAAATAATAATAAATAATACTCGTGTCATGGGAGCTCTGGGTTTTTGGTTGAACGTTCTCCTTCTGCCCCCATAGCTCATGAAGGCTCAGAGGTAGACATGCTGAGGAAACTGAGGCACAAATAAAAGAGTTAAATAGTGTAGAAATGGGGCATATGTGGCAGTCAATGGAAAAGGGCCTCAGACAAAGTCAAGGGCATAGAGGGGGACCCAGGAGGCAAGGTGGCAAGCCCGGCCCAAGAGCACCTGGCTTGCCCTTGCTACTACCCCCTCCTCCATTACTGATGAGCCAGCCATGACTAGAAGCAAGTGCATGTCTTTGCCTGGGATGGGAAATGAATAGGAAAACACTGGTTCTTTCCACATTGGAGTCCTTGGGCCCTTCTATGAGGGGGAACTAGCTTGGAGTCAGATCCAGAATTGCCAAGTTTTTTATCTAATGACTGGCTCTATCAGAGGTCATTGGTTGAGTATCAGTTGTGGATGATATTCTGTTTCTTTCTTTTTTTTTTTTTTTGCTGAGGCAATTGGGGTTAAGTGACTTGCCCAGGGTCACACAGTTATATGTTAAGTGTCTGAGACCAGATTTGAACTCAGGTCCTCCTGACTTCAGGGGTGGTGCTCTAACCACTGCACCACCTAGCTGCTCTCAATATTCTGTTTATTAAAGTCTTTTTTTTTTCTGTGTGAAGGAGGAGTGGTTATGTGGCTAAAAAAATTGACTTTGTCTTTGCTGGAATCCCTAAGTTTAAAGCATGTCTATATTTAGTCTGGGGCCAACCTATGTCAAGGAAAAATTGTGAATATGGAGAGTATATATTCTGTTTTTTTCCTTTTATTACTATTAGTCAGTCAGTCAAGTAACACTTACCATGTGCTAAGTACAGAGGATAGAAAGAAAAGTAGAGGAAAGAGTAGGTCTTGCTCCCCAAAAGCTCAGTCTAACAGTATCCAGGATCTAAGTATACCTGTCTGTACCTGTGGTTGGGGGTGGGTGGGTGAGGAGAGTGACTATTATACCAAGGCTATATGTTTAGGTTCAGTAAAAATGACATTTAGGGAGTGCTGAAGGCATGTTTTAGTAGGTGGGGACTCAGAGATATTCTGGGTATATTTATTTTGATCACAATGATTACTCATCTTGTGAGAGCCGTGGAAAAATGGTTACTTCTCCAGAGTTTCTTTCCAGTGAGGTGGGATACATTTTATTTTATTTTTCAAAATACAAGCAAAGATAGCTTTCAACATTTACTTTGGCAAAACCTTGTATTTCAGTTTTTTCTCCTTCTCCTTCTTCCTCCTACTCCCCAAAACAGCAAACAATCCAATATAGGTTAAAATATGCAATTCTTCTAAACATGTTTCCATATTCGTCATGCTACACAAAAAAATCAGATCAAGAGGGAAAAAAACAAGCAAATGATAACATTACAAAAACATGAAAATGCTTTTTGTAATGTTGTTTGTTTTCCTGATTTTTTCCCTTTTTTGTGTTGTCCCTTGCTTCCCCTCTCCCCAAGACAGCAAGCAATCTGATGTAGCTTAAATATGTGCAATTCTGTTAAACATATTTTCATATTTGTTATGTTGTGCAAGAAAAATCAGATGAAAAGGGAAAAAGACATGAGAAAGAAAAAAAACAAAGCAAGCAAATAAACAACAAAAGCGAAAATAATGAAATACAAAATAAATAATGAAAACACTACACTTTGATCCACATTCAGTCTCTCCCTGGATGTAGATGGTCCTTTCCATCACAAGTCTATTGGAATTGCCTTGAATCACCTCATTGTTGAAAAGCACCATGTCCATCACAATTGGCCATTACAATCTTGTTGTTGCCGTGTACAGTAGTACCCCTCTTTTGTATCTGTTTCCAAAGTGGGTCCTCCAGTAAGCTCCCCAGGCAGGTACTTCTTGCTTTTTGAGCTAAACAAATCTCCCTCCTTTTTTTTCCAGCCCACAACACAAAGCCATCTCACAAGAAAAAAAAATGGGCAATACAACAATAAGGATGATGTGCTAACTCACATTTGCTTTCAAACAGACAAAGAGATTCACATAGTGCTTTTCTCCTAACAGCCCTGTCAGGTAAGAAAGATGAAGTATTATTATCTCCATTTTCAAAATGATTAAATAGAGGCACAGAATAATTAAAAAAACTTGCTCCTGGTTGCACAGCTTTGGATTTGACACCATGTGTTTTATTCCATGGCCAGCCCTCTGTCCACTATGGAATCTATTTATGCTGTGCTTAAAATGGGGCTTAATGTTCCTGGGAAGACACCTGAAAGCATTTATTTCTTCTTATTGGCAAACTTTATCCAACAGGATCTGAACAATTATCATTCATACTTTAAAGTTTTCTACCCAGATATTCGTCAATCAGCCAGCTATGGTACTGGTATTCTGAGGGCAGTTGGCAATCACAAAACCAAAAACCTCGAGGGCATAGGACCCAAAGGGAAGTCTGACAATCAGCCTTGGTGATACCCTCCTGTTAAGTCATTGTGAAAAATACACCATAAGCCCATCCAGCAGGAGCCTTAGGGTAGGAACCTAATCTTTAAAACGCCCTAAGTCATTCAATATTCAAAAATCTATCAGCATTTCTACTTCTATATGGAAGCTTCTCCTAGTTCATTCCTCAGCCTTAGCAATTAAGCTCCATTTTCTATGTCAGTGATTAATAATCAAGAAATATGATGGATGGTTGCAATAAATCACCTTCTTATGAAGAGCATGCAGACAGATCAATTCTCTTAGAAATTCATGTTCTTTTCTCCTCCTTATCAGATAATGGAGTAAGGCTCCCAAAAATGAGTTATGGGACATTTGCCAGGGCAAGGAATGAGGAGAGGAAGTCCGAGGACCTGGGTTCAAATCCTGCCTTTTCTTACTAATTACTGGCTATGGGACCTTGGGCAAATTCCTTTTGCTTAGGAGAGAATAGAGGCACAGAGCTATTGACTGTCAGAGTTAAGAATTGAACAAAGATCTTTTTGACCCTAAACCCATCCCCCTCTCTATTAAAATATTGTTAGAGACTTTGTAAGGTAGCAGATGGAATGCAGGACTTAAAGTCAGGAAGATCTGGGGTAAAATTATACCTTAGCTATGTGACTTTGGGCAAGTCAATTAATCCTCTCTGTGCCTCAGTTTTCTCATTTGTAAAATGATAGTATACTCAATGGGCTCCCAGATCTTGTTCTAAATCTATGATATTATATTAGAAGTTGAGGGATATAATAAATAGGATATAAATCTTTATCTCAAGGAACTGGTAGTGGAAGAAAGAAGGGAAGAAGGAATGGATATAAATAATCGTATATATGAAAAAATGAGATACATGCAGAGGAAACACTTTGACCTAGTGCTAGAAGAATTTTCAGGAAGGAGGCAGATAGAGGGGATCTTTGGGCAAGGTACTGGTAATCCTTTTATTTTCATCTGAGGGGGAGAAGAAGGGAGGATCCAGGGAGTAGAAGCCATCCAAAATTGGGCTTTAAAGGAAGGGAAGGACTTTAGATGAAGGGAGTATGTGGGTGTATACATGCACATGAGTGTGTGTGCTTGTGCATATGTGTGAGTGAGTGTGTGTAAGTGTGTGTACAGGCAGTACATTACTCTGACACCATTTTAGACATAGGATAAATGACAATCAAAGGCAGGGAGATGAGAAAAAGGCAGAATGAGAACACCAAGGTAATTCAGTTTAACAATTAATTCAATTTAACAGTTGTGAGAGTCTAGTTGAAATTCGATAGCATAACTCTGCCTATTGTGAGGGAGAATGTAATAAAATGCTAGGCAAAGTATATAGAGGATATTGCCCTCATTCATTTTATTCTCTGCCTGACTTCTGCACGATCGTGCTTTTAAAACACAATTAGAACACTGACAGTTTATAAACAGGAGTTGGGAAGCATTTGGTATTTATTGAAAAGGTAATTGCATGGTACATCTGATCCATTTCTAAAGTTGCTTTTCCATCTGACTTTTCCATTCATCTTTAGATGCTATTATAGGAATCTCTTCCATCTTGTGTCTTGTTGGCTGATTTCATGTTCCGTAGAAACTGGGTTTTCTTTGGACTATAATCTCCTTTCTTATCTACTAAATCCCAAACTTTAATTGTTCAGGTCTGCCGTGGATACCAAGATGTGAAATAACGATGGATTGTTCTAATTTACTTGACCTAATAAATTAGTGCTGAGTGAGGTCTTATTGTTTTGAGGTCTTATCCATAAATATTTTGATACTGTGAGGTGTACATTTAAATTGCCTTCAGATAAATCATTGATTCAGTAATCCTGAGTGGCTGGGTGGCAAAGTGGCTAGAGACCTAGATTCAAGAAGACTCATCTTCATGAGTTCAAATATGACATCAGACATTTACTAGCTGTGGGCAAATTTATTAACCTTGTTTGCCTCAGTTTCCTCATCTGTAAAATGAACTGGAGAACAAAAGCCCAAATGGGATAAGGAAGAATCAGACATGACTGAAATGAGTGAACAACAATATCTAGCCACAGGCTGTCTAGATGACTCTTCTCATCCTCCCAGAGGATGGATTGTTTTGGTGGCAAAGTCTTAAGTGGTTTATTGACTGCCGTTGTTTGATTTGACACAGATCCCAAGGGCACATTTTAGTACTCAAATGGTTTGTAGACCAATACTTCTGACAAGGAGAGAAGTATCCCATCAACTAAGAGTACTGTCCCCCCCCATCCTCTTTATTGATTTTAATGTATTTGCTTAGTAAAAATGAAGGCTACTTCTACAAGACAACTGATTAAAAAGTGAAATACTCTTAGCATTGATCGGTTTTGTTAATTCAAGGCTTCAGTGGAATCATGGTCTCACCAGTTCAGATCATGATCCCTTTCTCCCTTCTTATCTCATATAATTCTTGTCCTTGGGATTTAAGTTAATTCCCAAGAACCTGTGCTAGTTGCCATGGAGGCAAAGACAAAAGGGCCCCTTGCTACAAAGAACTTAGATTCTCTTAGGACATATCCCAACTGTCCAGAGAATGGGGTACAGTAATTTATAGGAGAGATCGCCAGTGACTAACTCTGGGTTAGGAGGCCATGTTTGGAAAGCACCTCATCCGGAACAGGACATACCGCCTGAGTTGTCCCAAGGGAAACGAGAGATTGGAAAGGTAAAAATGAGGAAGGAACGCCTTCCAAGCACGGTGACCACTTTACATAGGCATGAGACTGGAAAAGTAATGCCATGCATGGGGAACAATGAGATGAACAGTCGGACTCCAGTGGGAAATGCAGAAAATAAGCTGGAATAAAATTAGAAAGGAAATGAGAGCCAGGCTATGGAGGGCTTTCTTCATTGGGCTCCACTTAGCCACCACGGTGTTTCTTTGGCTCCTTTCATCAATATAAGTTCCTGTGTTGCCTTTAGCCTTTCTATTCAATATGTTTTTCTAACAGCAAAATTGATATTTCAGCCCAAATGGATGATTCTTTTCAGAAAATTCATTTCAGCATCATCTTGACAGAGCCATCTGTTTTTTGACTTCCCTGATCCTATTTCAGCTGCCTCTGACCATTTTGCCCTAAGGTCTAGCAGGAATAGGTTTATGGGTAGTAGTGGAGACAGACCTTTTCTCCTGAGTCTAAGGCCCAAACTCTTTACAAAGGGGATAGGAGTCACAGTTATGGGGCACTCCCCTCAAGAAGATGACACATGTTGAGATTGAGTTGGTTCCATCCAGATAAATAAATAAAATGAAAAATAAAAGTCAACAATGAATTTCTCAGTCTATGCTTCCTACCAAGGGGCAAAGTCAGCATGAGAATGTGACAGGGAAGGAGGAGGATCGGGGCAATTTTGATTCCACAAGGGCCTGAGTTGGCAGCCGAGGTGATCTAGAATCACTGAGCCTTAGAGCTGTAAGGCACCCAAGTATTCTGTCATCTGACCTCTTATCCTGACATGTTTCAAATTCAACATAGGCAGTTGTTGGAATTATGAAAGCTTATAAAGTCATTTTCAAAAGAAGCTTCATAAGCAAAAACATCTACTTGTAGAAATGCCCATTTAAAACATTTCCATCATTTCAATAGTCATATCAATTAGGGTGCAATGATTTTTCCCCCTAAAGATTTATGTCTTAATTTCAATATTAACCACAAGCATTTTTTATTATAGAACAGAGAGGAAATGCTTTTATGAAATGCTTTTTTTTTCTATAATTCTTTGATTGTAGGGCAAGGGAGCAGAATTAGCTATTACCTGAGCAAAATAACAGACAAAATATTTAGTTGCAGTATGGAATGAATACTAATGAACAAAAATTGAAGAATGCCCTAGAAAAAAATTTGTATTAATTTGCTTTTCTTATATCCCCACATGGGCAGCTAAATGGTGCAGTGGATAGAGTGCCAAGCCTAGAGTCATGAGTTAAAATCTGTCTTCTGATACTATAAATGTTACCCTGGGTAAGTCACTTAACCCTATTTGCCTCGGTTTCCTCATCTGTAAAATGAACTGGAAAAGGAAATGGCAGCCCACTTCAGTATCTTTGTCAAGAATACCCCAAATGGATTCATAAAAAGTTAAACTAGACTGAAAATGACTAAACCAAATACTCCCTCCCCATACTTTGTGCTTATTAGAAAATATGAAGAAAAAAAAATCCCCTTCTATATACAGCTGCAAACCTGAGAAAAACAAATCTCTCAATCGGCAATGTTGGAAAATGCTCATCTCTTTTTGCATATAACTTCAGCACTCTCCAGCAGGACATGAGAAGCAGGTTTATCTTTCTTTAGGCTCATGGTTTAGCCTTGTGCTAATGAGTGTTTTAAAGTCTTTTAAAGTTGTTTTTCTATATCATGTTCTTATTATTGTCTAAATTGTTTCGTATTTTGCTCTGCATCACTTCATAATCCTAGTTTATTGTAAAATTGCTTATTTCATCCTTTCTTATTTCCATTACAATCATATGTCACAAATTTTTTAAAGCTATTTTCCAATTGGAGGACAATTCTTTAATTTTCAATTTTGAGCTACCATAAAGTTGCTATAAGTATTATTGTACATATAGATTCTTTTCCTCTTTTTTGTGATCAAATGGTGAAATGGGGAAACAAGAGAGACAGGAAAAAGAAGAAAGAAGAAGAAGAAGAAATAGAAGGGAGAAGAAAAAGAAAGAAGAAGAAATAGAAGGGAGAAGAAAAAGAAAGAAGAAGAAATAGAAGGGAGAAGAAGAACAAAGAAGAAAAATTAGAAGGGAGAAGGAGAAGAAAGAAGACATAATAGAAGGAAGAAGAATTCATTGAAAGAAACTCAGAAGACCATAATATTCTGAAAGTTGAATTTTATGGCATCTCCATTCTCCCCACTACCCAAAATTAATTTAGGTCCCTTTATCAAAGAGTTTACTACAATGTGAATTATATTATCAAGTAGTTATCAAATTCCAATGAGGAAGGTAAGAATGATATAAATTCATTACTGATAGATCTGGGTCTGAAGTAGGATGGGAAAGGCAGGGAAGAGAAGAAGAGAACAATATAGAAATAAGAAAAAGAAGAGGAGAGATGGGGAGGTGGGAAAAAGAGGGGAAGGGGAGAGAAGAGAGAGAGAGAGAAATTATGAAGGAATAAGTGAGAGAAAGTTGGGTATAAAGAAGGAAAGAAATAGGAAGGGAAAGAATTAGGGAGAAGAGGGAGGGAAGAAAATGAAAGAAAAATGGAAGATAAATTGTAAGGGGATGAAAGAAGGAAGGACAGAAAAGAAGAAAGGAGAAGGAAGAAAAGAAATAAACCCTGGCTCCTCAGGAACTCTGGTGCTTCCCCTCTCTCTCTCTCTCTCTCTCTCTCTCTCTCTCTCTCTCTCTCTCTCTCTCTCTTTCTGTCTCTCTCTTTCTTTTTCTCCTTCCTCTCCCTCCTTCCTCTCCCCTCTCTCCCTTTCCCTTCTAAATTACCCAATTACTTCAACACTTATTCTTATTCTGGTATGAAGTTCCTTTGTTACAAATGTGCATATACAAGTTCATTATTTATGTATTTATCTCCTCTGTTTTAACTCCAGACTGCAAACTTAGACCCCTGAGTTGTTTATATTTCTTTGTTAAGTGAAACCCCCCAAGGAATAAATAGGGAAAGCTTCATGCATTTTCATGCTGGTGTTGAAATTATAATTCATTGAGAGCATCAATAAACAAGAAAGGATTTGGGACAAAAGCAGTGCTGAGTTTTATAAGTTCCTGTTGACCCAACTTACCCACAGGATCTTTGGGAAATGCCAGAACTCCAGTGGTTCTGACAGTTTTGACTGTGGCCATTTTATTGTTCTTGAATTGAAAATGAGTTTTCTAGATTCTAAGTTTGTGCTTTGCAATATCGATGGAGAGGCAGAGGCAGAACTGAAAACTTCTAACAATATGATAATGTCCACTAGATTGTGTTTATAGATAGCCTTTGTTGTAATTCATGTAATTAAAAAAATTACTTTTTTTATACTAACATATTATATAAGCTCCAAATGAATGTGCAACTGAAATTTAAAATTGTCACATCTCAAGAAATTAGGGAACAGAAGATTCCTTAACTGTTACGGCTAATTAGACTGTTTAGCACAAGTGGGGATAAAATGATCAGAAAAGGTAAGATCTATAATTCTGAGTAACTAATATTTAAAAGCTTTTGCACAGACAAAATCAATGCACCTAAAATAAGAAAAAAAATTGCCAAAAGGGAAAAATAACTTTTCATTTGTCATTAGCAAGTTAGATTTATAACATATAAGAAATCTCTCACACACATATATGAACGAGTTATTTTAATAATTAATTAAAAAATAGGAGGAGAGAGTTTTCAAAAGGATTGTAACTTATCATTGACCACATGGATACATGATCCAAATCACTAAAAATAAGAGAAATGCAATAGGAGAAAACAGTTCTTATATTTTATCTCTCATCCTAAAACTGTCAAAGATAAATGAAAAACAATATTGGAGGAACTATGAGGACACTAGTACACCAATGTACTGTTGGTAGAAGTATATAATGTTCAGCTACTCTGGAAAATAATTTGGAATTAAGCTAGAAATGACTATTCTTTTTTATAATATGTTTGAAATTTGTAATAGTGTTTTTTTCCAATTACATGTAAAGATAGTTTTCACAATCATTCTTTGGTAAGATTTTGAGTTACAATTTTTTTTCTTCCTACCTTATCTCCCTCCTTCCCAAGACAGCAAGCAAAATGATATAGATTATATATGTCCAATCATTTTTAACATAATTCTGTTTTAATCATATTTGGAGAGAAAAATCAGGAAAAAGAGGAAAACCCATTAGAAAGAACAAAACAAAAGAAAAAGGAAAATAACAATTTTATTGACCTGCATTCAATCTCCAATCTACTTTCTCTGGATGAGGATGGTATTTTCCATCACACTCTATTGGAATTGTCTTAGATCATTATATTGCTGAGAAGAGCTAAATCTATCATAATGGATGATCAGCTATGATCTTACATGCACAATGTTCTGGTTCTTCTTACTTCACTCAGTATCAGTTCATGTAAGTCTTTCTAGTCTGCTCATCATTTCTTATAGGATACATTTTCTGTCATACTTATATATTATAACTTATTCAGCCATTCCCCAATTCATGGGCATCTACTTAATTTCCAATACCTTGTCACCACAAAAAAGCTGCTATAAACTTTTCTTTTTTGCACATATGGATATGGGTTCTTTTTCCTATTTTATGATCACTTTAGGATACAGACCATAGTGACATTGCTGGATTAAAAACTGTATGTAACTTCATAGTCTTTTGGGCGTAGTTCCAAATTGCTCTTCAGAATAACTGGATCAGTTCCCAATTCTACCAACAATGCATTAATGTCCCAATAGTCCCACATCCCCTCTAACACTTATTATCTTTTCCTGTCACTTTAGCTAATCTGATAGGTGTGAGGTGGTACTTCAGAGTTGCTTTAATTTGCATTTCTCTAATCAATCGTCATTTAGAGCTTTTTTTTATATGACTATAGATGGCTTTAATTTCTTCATTCTGAAACTGGACAAATGCTCTAAAAATTGCAAAAGTGTCCTTTGCAAATAATCCTCAGCATGCCAAGGATTTGACTGTTATTACGACCCATTTCCCCTACACCAGAAGTTTTCAGTTCAGTTGATGGATCTACTTTATAGAAATTCACCTCTCTGCCACCTTTGCTGTATTTTCTTGAGTGAAGAGTCTGTTTCCTTTAATTTCTCCTAAAGTGCTACCCCTTCTTTCAATTGCTTTTCCTATACTCCCTTTCCCTCAAATTACCTCAGATATTGGCAGCATCCTTCAACTGCAACATCCCTCAACCTCATTTGAAATGTCTGACTCTCCTGACACCTTTGGGCGACCTCCAGAGAAGCTCCTGAGCTGCCATCGTTCCATGAGGGAATTGGAAGCCTTGTGGCAAAAAGTTAGCCTTATATTAATTCTCAATGAGCCCAGTCAATAAAATTCTTATCTGTAACAAAAAAGAGGCATATTACAGCTCTTGAAGAGAACTGAAGCTTCACATTCATGGGGGACCCCATAGGGAAGGGGATCACATCAGTACTTCTCATCCTTCTGGTTTAGGTTCAGGTCCTGGAGAAAATATTACCTTAGGAACAAATTATAAGAACTACCTCTGGCAGCAGGAATGGACCAATGATAAAGGGAATTTGCTGATGTTCTCCAAAATTAAGGAACTATTTTTCATCCCCTGTGTTGTTTCTGGCTTCTAACTGATAAATATGATTTGATTTGAAAATTAGAAAATACTAAATGATGCTTACTTGCTGCTCATGGCATAGTGTGGATAGAACATAGGAATTGAAGTAAAGAAGACCTGGGTTCAAGTGAAAAAAAAGTATAAGGTTGTTGAGAGCAGGATTTAGGGTTTTTCTCTTTGTATACCCAATTATTAGCACAGTGCTTGACAAATAGTAAGCCCTTGATAAATATTTACTAAATACAAAACGTTACTGAACTGTACATAATCTTTGACCTAGTGATGCTGTTTCTAATTCTATTTCACAAAGTGATCAATGACAGAAGAAAAGCTCATATGGATGCAAATATATTTAGAATATCTCTTTTTGAGGTGGCAAAAATTGGAAATCTTTTTTTTGGAAATCTTTGGAAATTAAGGGGCTGCCTATCAATCAGGGAGTGACTGAGCAAATTATGGCATATTAATATTTGGAATAATAATGTCCTGTAAGGAATTACAAAGATGGTGGTTTAAGAGAGATATGAGAAGACTTGTATGAACTGATGTAGAGTAAAGTGAGCAGAATCAGGAGAAGAATTTGCATAATGACCACAATATTATAAAGGCAAATAACTCTGAACATTTAATAACTCTGATCAACAAAATGATCAGCCATTATCCCAGAGGTCCAATGATGAAGCAGAGTACTCTGACAGGGAGGTGATTGATGGATTAAATATAAAGAGTGAGAACCAAATTTTGGGCAAGGACAATGTGAGAATTTGTTTGGCTTTGTTATATTTATTTATTATAAATATTTTGTTTTCTCCTATTTTCCAAATGGGTAGGAGACAAAATAAATGCTTCTTAACTTGAAAAATAAATTTTAATAAAAATAAATTCTTGATGAATAAAATTTCATCTTAGCCCCTTACTAGCTATCTGATCCTGAGCTATACACTTAAATCATATAAACCTCAATTTCTTTCCCTGTAAATATGAATATCACTCACCCCTCCAGGGATTGTTGTAAGGATAAAAATATAAGGCACTTTGTAAATTTTAAAGTTTTATGTGACTGTGAGCTATTATAATGTAATGATATTGAGCAAGTAATCTCACCTCTCTGGACTTCCTCAGTTTTCACTTTTGTAAAATAAAAGGAGAGATAAGAAGGCATAAGGACCTGTCTTTGAGTTAGAGAGATCTGGTTTCAAGTCTTGCCTTTGACACATACTAGATGTGTAAACTTGGACAATTCACTTAAATACTCACTGCTCCATTAAACTTTGTAGGATTATAAATGAAAAATAAGCTGTTGAAGATATATCATCCCCCTATAGTAAATAGTCAAAGGATATGAATAGACAGCTTTCAGAAAAAAAAATCAAAGCTATCCGTGGACATATGAAAAAATCCTCAAAATCATTATTGATTAGGAAAACACAAATTAAAACCACTCTGAGAAACTACCTCACGCCTATCATATTAGATAATATGACAGAAAAGGAAAATGATAAATGTTGGAGGGGTTGTGGAAAAATTGGGACACTCATGCACTGTTTGTGGAGTTGTGAACTGATCTAATTATTCTGGAGTGCATTTTGGATTGCTCAATAGTCAATCAAACTGTCCATACCCTTTGACTCAGCAATATCATTACTAGGTATCTATCCTAAGAGGAGTAAAATAAAGGAAAGTGATCCACTTGTACAAAATATTTATATCAGCTCTTTTTGTATTAGTAAAGAATTGGAAATTGAGCAGTTGCCCATCAACTGGGAAACAGCTGAACAAGTTGTGGTTGTTATAATAGAATACAATTATGTTATAAGAAATGTTGAGCCCGATGCTTTCAGAAAAAAATCTAAAAAGACTTATAGAACCTGATACAGAGGAAAGTGAGCAGAACATTGCATGTAGAAATAGCAATATTGTGTAAAGAACAAACTGTGAATGACTTAGCAATTCTCAACAATAGAATGATTCAAGACATTTCCAAAAGATTCATGATGAACAGTGCTATCCACCTAAACTGATGGGGTCTGGATGCAGATTGAAACACAATATTTTCTTTTTCTTTATTTGTGTGTATTTATTTATGTTTTTCATAACATGACTAATACAGAAGCATGTTTTGCATGATTGTATATGTATAACCTATATCAAAATTGCTTACTATCTCAGGGAGGAGTGAGGGGAAGAAGGAAGGGAGAGAATTTGGAACTTTTTTTTAAGTGTTCAAAACTGTTTCCATATGTAATTGAAAAATTCAATAAAAAATGAAGAGCATTGAAACAGGGGAAAATACCGAGTTGTTAAAAGTGAGATGATTTCACATGTAGAGGCAAAGAAAACCTATAATGATTGAGGGGAGAAAAGGGAGGGGAATGAGAATTGGGTTAATCTCCATCTCATCAGATTTTGCTCAGAGGGAATAATAGACGTACTTATAAGGAAACTGGAGGGAAAGGGGGGAAAAAGAGGGTGGGTGGGGCTCTAAAGGGGAAGGATTGTTTGAGGGAAGTGGTTTTCAAAAGCAAAATAGTAGGGAGGAGGGAAAGGGGATAAGAAAGAGAAAAGCATAAGCTAGGGTAAATAAGATGACAGGAAATACAGAATTAGTTATTTTAACTGTG
>JAJPUD010000467.1:169434-195938 GCA_023553655.1 Myrmecobius fasciatus | reverse complement strand
TAAAGATCAATGTTGGGGAACCACCCATACATATGTTATACAAATAAAAAGCTTCAATGAAAAAAAAAGTGAGTTACTTATCTGTATTTATGGAGGGAGTAGATGTGGGTGTGTGTGGGTGAGAAAGTTAGATAGGATGACCTTGAAGTGCCTTTTAGGGCTAAATCTAGGATCTTCTGATCCTAGATCCTTAGCCTGTCCTGATACACTTGAATACAGGGTTCAAACTCATCTTCAAGTCAGTGTTTGTTCATTAGCTAAACAACCCTAGAAAAGGAAGGCATTTTTTTCCCCATGAGAGTCAGTCTATTTTTACCTGTTTTTATGTTTACCCAGAAGATGGTTGTCCATCCAGGCTGACCTGTCTCAACTTGAGTGATTTCCATCTTTAAAACTCATGAAGAACGGAAGGGCTGACCTGCTGTATTTATTGCAGTGATGTATCTGCAAATCTCCTCAGCTGATGGGTGCAGGCAGAATGGGCCAAGTGAATTATCGTGAATGGGATTGGTAAAAGGGAATAAGTCACTCTGAAGGGCACAAATGTTGAGAGTTACCTCTGGCTGTTTTTAGCTTTGAAAATGGCTTATGTCTATAGCAGTGATTTCAAGGGAAAAGCACATTTAACTAAGGGCAGTTTACATTAAAGTTGTTAAGTCATTTTCCTTTACATTTCTTGCCTCTTGAAAAGTCAGGTAGATATCCAAAGAAAAGTCAGACTTTCACACTTTTCAGGAAGCATTTGGAAAAATGTTCTAAGTCACTAATAATAAAATAAATGCAAATTTAAGCTTTGAGGTTTCAAAGAATGCCCTGAAATTTGGCAAAGATGATAGATAAAAGATGGGAAAGTCAATGCTGGAGAGGCAGTGGGATGTCAGACACATAAGATATATTTGGATCTCTAAATGGATTCAACCTTTCTGAAAAATAATTTAGAATTATGTGAGGAAAGAGGCTAAAGCATTTACTAGGCAAGTCCACTATCCAGGATATATTCTAAGGAAGTCAAAGACAGAAAGAAGCCTCCTATATATGTGGAGCTATTCACAGCAGTATTTTTTTTGTGATAGGAAAGAATTGGAAACAAGTGGAGTCCATTTATTGAAGGATGAAATAGAATATTATTGCACCATAAGAAAAAATGAAAATGAGGAATCCAGAGAAACATGGGAAGATTTACGTGAACTTCAATTTATAAGTAAAACTGAAAGAGTGAACAGAACTAGTGAGCAAAACACTATAAATAAAAGCACACAAACAAAACTAAACTCAGAATAAATACAATGGCCAGCCCTGAATCTGGAAGTCAGATGCCAATCTGAATATGGCAGAAATGAGCAAATATAGGATAGTATTAATTAATTTTGTTTGACTGCTTTTTTTTGTATTGCAAGGGAGGGTTTGGGGGATGAAATGGGAAGGGTATATGGAAAAATGATTGTGGTGTAAAGAACATGAATACATTAGTGAAAAGAAAATGAGAAAATTCAAGGCAAAGGTCTTGAAAACTTAGCATTTCATTATCATCATAAAAATTGATGTTTCTTTTTGACATAGTACATCAGTTGTGAGCAATATACATTAAAAAGTATTGATAAAAATAATAATTGCTAGCATTTATATAGCACTTTAGAGTTTGTAAAGTACTTTATAAATATTTTATTCTCATTACTATCCTGGGAAGTAGGTGCTATTATCATCTTTATTTTGCAGATGAGGTAACTGAGGCAGACAGAGGTAAAGTGATTTGTTTAGGGTAAAGAAAGTTTATAAGGCCACATTTGAATCCAAAGCTTCCTGACTCTAAGGTAAGTGCTCTATCTTTAATAATACTAGCCAGCATTTATATAGCACTCTCCATGTACCAGGCACTATCTTAAGCACTATACAAATATTTTCTTATTTGATAATACCTATATGCTTAAATATGACTCTACCACATATGAAGAAAAGATTGTCAAGGGATTACCAGAATTTAGAGGGATGACTCTTATTATACTTTATTCATCAAAATTTTTAAAAAGCAATAGTAGGAGAAGCTAGGTGGTGCAATGGATAGAGCACCAGCCCTGAAGTCAGGAGGACCTGAGTTCAAATCTGGTCTCAGACACTTAACACTTCCTAGCTATGTGACTCTGGGCAAGTCACTTAACCCCAATTGCCTTAGCAAAAAGCAAAAAAAGCAATAGTAAGCTTGGTTGAGCAAATTATGTTGGTTATCATCTTGATATTTAATGATATTTTAATAAAATATCTAATAAAATATGAATGTTTCAAGTTCAGAAGCCATTGTGTTAGTTGCTGTCAATTTTGCTTTGGAAATTTCAGTAGTGAGTGGTCATTTATCTTTAATAATAGAAGAAAAGATCTACAAGGTATTTACTTACAATTGTTGTTGAAGGACTGGAAATGGATTTTCTCTCTTTAATTAAATTAATTTTTTGATGAACAAAAATTCTCCTTTCTTTTGCTCCACCTCCATTGAAAAAGAAAAATAACAATCTATGCATAAGTAAGGAAATCAAATTATAATAATGTATATGCACTAATTTACACACATATATGCAATATAAATATAAATGCATATATGTTTATGTGTGTATGTGTATAACTATGTCTCAATCAGTACTTTCTGTCCATCATTTTTTTATTAGGAGGTAGCTGGCACTTTTTATTGCTTTTAGTCCTGCAGAAGCATGATCATTGTATAGATTAGAGATCTGGAATCTTTCAAATTGTTCATCATTATACTATTGTTGCTATTATATAAATTATTTTCCTGATTCTGCTTACTTTACTTTACATCAGTTCATTCAGCTCTTTCCTGGGTTTCTCTGAAGCAATTCTTACCTTCATTACAGCATGATAATATTCTATCATATTCATGTATCATAACTTGTTCTTGTGCAGTCATTTCAGTTGGGTTTGACTCTTTGTGACCCCATTTGATATTTTCTTGACAAAGATGCTGGAGTGCTTTGCCACTTCCTTCTCTAGCTCATTTCACAGAAGAGGAAACTGAAGCAAACTGGGTTAAGTGACTTAACCAAGGTTGCATAGTTAGTAAGTGTCAGATGCCAGATTTGAACTCAGATCTTCCTGCCTCCAGGCCTGGTGCTCTTTCCATTGTGTCACTTAACTGTTTGGCCATTCCTTTATTTGTGGACTCTCCCCCTACCCCTTTTCTAGTTCTAGTTCAATCCAAAAAGAGCTGTTATAAATTTTTTTTAAGTATACTTTCCCTCTCTCTTTGGCATAGACTTAGTAGTAGGATTGCTGGATCAAGGGATATGCACAGTTTAAAGCTCTTTGGGCATATTTCCATATTGCTTCTCAGAATGGTTGGACAACTTTACTGTTCCATCAACAATTCATTAACGTACTTATTTTCACTGGAAATGCTTTTTTTCCCCATTTACCTTTTAACTCTTTCTCCTGTCATCTCACCTCGTAGCATCATCTAGTCCAAATACCTAATTTTCTTTCTTTTTTTTGTTGGGAATTCTTCAATTCATGTATATATACATATGTATATGCATATGTAAATACACACACGTATATATATATATATATGTATATACTTTGATTGCATATTAAAACTTTTTTTAATGTTTTGAGTTCCAAATTCTGTCCCTCCCTTTTCTCCTACCTTGTGATGATGAACATTTAAATATAGGTTATACATGTGCAAATATGTAAAATATTTCCACATTAATCAGTTTTTACAAGAAGACGAATAAATGACAAAGGATGAAAGAAAGTGAAAAATGACATGCCTTAGTCTGTATTCAAACACTATGATTTCTTTCTGTGGAGATGGATAGTATGTTTCATAATGATTCCTTTGGGATTATCTTAGATCATTGTATTGCTAAGAATAGCTAAGTCATTCACAGTTGCTGTGACTACAATATCCTCCTGGTTCTGCTTACTTCACTTTGCATCGGTTCATGCAAGTCTTTCCAGGTTTTAAAAAATCATCCTGTTTGTCATTTCTTATATCATAATAATATTCCATCACAATCATATATAACAGCTTGATTAGCCATTCCCCAGTAGATGGATATCCATTTGATTTCCAATTCTTAGCCACCAGAAAAAGAATTACTATGAATATTTTTTTGTACAAATAGATCCCTTTTCCTTTTTTGATGTCTTTGCTAATAGAAATTCATTCATTAATTTAATAAGCATTTCTTAAGATTCTACTATGAGCAATTGAAATTTAATCCAACTCCAATCACCGAAATACAACATCTTAGTTGTTCCTCCTAGGGAAAAACCAAGTCTCATATTTTTACAGAACAACCCTCCTAGCATGGACAATACTAAAGGGGAAGGGGAACAAAATTTAAAAATATGGAGGAATACAAAAACTAGGGATAAGATATGACTCTGCCATATTTTGTGGGATGGGTTTTTTATATAGCATTATGGTATCAGAGACTAGAGCTTTTACTCACAATTCTCTCTTCCTTTCCTTTCAAAGATCCAGTGACAAGAGACAATGGTGCCCATAGGGATCAGAGCCTGAGACATGGACAGGGATGAATGTATAATTTAGGAGCATTCCAAGCACCCAGGATCATAATCATAAGTTCCCTACTGTTAATCTATTAGTTAACTTTGCATTTAGATGAAGCAAGTTCACTCTTAACCTCATGGGCTATATGTATTAATAAATAATCTTAAATATGGTTATAAATAGAATTAGAACTAGGATGGGTTACTCACACTCTGTCCAGGGTGCTGAATTCAGAATGCTCTGGATATAAAAGACATGGATAGGATTTTCAATTCAGTGTACTAAGGTGAGTTGCTTTCCTATCATACCCTCTCCCATGTTTTTCCCAGGGGTGACCTTGCACTATCTTCCTCCTCTGCCTTGTTCTCCTTCATGCCCTTTCTCCAGCCTGGGTTTTGCTTCACTTCCTACTTAGGTCACCTTTTGTGACATCTGATACCTAACAAGGCTTAATGGGGGTGCAAGAATCCATAGTTATAGCTGTGATTCTGAAATCAGCTAAGGAAACTGAAAATGATGCAAGAGAATAATGAAAAAGCTGGCCCACAAAAGGAACTTCAAATAAAGCTTATTGAGTTTTCAAGTTACTTTCACCTTGGCAGCCTCTCTTTTAAAAACTCAGTTGATTATTTACATATAACCTCTCAGATCTGGATAAAGGAAGACAAAAAACCCCCAACTCACTTGCTGCCACATGTCAAGGTAGAGAAGTAAGGAAAATAATCGTTTTAATTTGCTCTTCTAGCAGTAAAGTACCATTGAAATAACAGAGCCAATTGCCTAGCTGACATAAAGAATGGTTACTAATTCCCATGTTGTCCTGAGACAAGAAAATGGTAAGACTTAATTTTCCTGACAGTTCATACCATTTTAAAAAACATTCTCTTTGCAACGTTCTTTAAGTGATGGGGCAGTGCATCTGTCCTGTTGCCTTTTATATTTTGGATTTTCTTTGGAATCTTGGTATAGATACCCAGTGTGGAGAGTTTTGCCCACAGTCTTTCTTGTCCCTTAAAATGTGAATTCTTTGAAGGTAACAATTATTTTTTATTTTTATTCCAATCAATCAATCACTTATTAGGTACCAATTATATGCTGGGGGCATTGGTGTTTCAAAAACAAAAAAAGAAACAATCCCTTCCTTCAGGGGGCTGATATTCTACCAGAGGAATCTCATACACATATAAATATATGCAAAATATTCAGAATAAATACATAAATGTAAGGGTTTGGGGGGAAGGCAGTAGCTTCTGGGAAAACAGGTGAACTCTGAGGGGATCTCTTAAGGAAATTAGGGAGGCTAAGAAGTGGGTGAAGTCCATTCTAGATAAGTGTGACAAGCATGGGCAGAGACTCTGAAATCAGAGATTCAACATCATGTATGAAGAAGAGTAAGAAAACTCAGTTTGACTGTATTGTAGAAGGCACGGAGGGGAGTTATGTATAATATGGGAGGGGAGAGTTGGGTTGTGATGACCTTGAAATGCCAAGTGGAACAGTTTGTCTTTGACTGAGAAATAATAAGGAGGCTCTGAAATGTACTGATTTGGGAAGTGAGTAGTCAGGTCTGTGTTTCAGAAAAAATCCCTTTGGCAACCGTAAGGAGGCTGGATTGGAGTGATACAGGAAATACTTGAAGCAGGAAGACCAATTGGAAGACTATTGACTAGTATGTAGTGGGTGCTTAATCAATGCTTTGGCTGCCTAATTAATCAGTGTTTTCACTTTCTCCTCCTCTTTTATTAGGAGGATTTTTCTTATAGGAAAATCCACTTGAAGTAATTCTTCAAACTAGACCCTAAGTCTGGTTCACTTCTGCATGTTAATAAAGAGTAAGTTATTATTAGAATATGAATTGTCATCTGAGTAAACTTACAACACACTCATGAAACACTAGGCGCAAGGGCTTCACTAGTCAGTGGGTAATGAAAGGCAAAGAGGCAAAAATGGTTTCTGGCTCTCAAATGGCTTTTATTGGAAAAGTTGTAGTTTTTCAAATTTATCATATTCCACATAACATGGGAAATGGAAGGTTTTTTTTCAGGGACCCAATGTTTCAGAAACTAAAATTGAGGTGTGATATAATGGAGAGAATTTTGGGCTTGAAGTGAGACCTGATTTCAAATTCTCCCTTTGACATTTTCTAATTAGTTGTGGGACCATAGGAAAAAAAAAACTATTAACTTAAAGTTTACGTGTCTGTAAAATGGGGGAAGGGAAAGGAATAAACATTTGTGTAGGACCTACTATGTGCCAAATATTGGGCTGAGTTTTTTTTTTTCTTTACAAATATCTCATTTCTGGGCTGACTTTTTTTTCCTTCTTCACAAATATCTCATTTCTGGGCTGAGTTTTTTATTATTTACTTATTTATTATTTTTTACAAATACCTAATTTGATCTTCACAGCAATGCTGAAAGGCAGGTGCTGTTATTACCCCCATTTTACAGATGAAAAAACTGAGGCAAAAAGAGGTTAAGCAACTTGCCTAGAGTAATGAAATAAAGTTAGTGTCTCCTCAGGCTGGATTTAAACTTAGATCTTCCTAGCTTCAGGACCAGTGCTCTATATATCGTATCATCAGATCACACACACACACACACACACACACACACACACACACATACACACAACTAAATAGCACAGTAGATAGAATGCCAGGGTTGGAGTCAGGAAGACTCATTTTTGTGCATTCAAATTTGGCCTCAGACACTTACTAGACATTAGCAGCAGTGTGACCCCCCCAGGCAAGTTGTTTAAACTCATTTCCCTCACTTCCTCATCTATAAAATGAGCTGGAAAAGGAAATGGTAATCCACTCCAGTATCTTTGCCAAGAAAATCCCAAATGGGTCACAAAGAGTTGGACATGACTGAAAAATGACACATGTGCGGGTATAAAATGGGTGTGTATAAAACACACACATGTAATAATAACTATGGAATCTGCCTCACAATGGTGTTGTGAGGTTTAAATGACAAAATACATATAATAAAATTTGTAAATATTCAAGGAATAGGAAAGTAGTTCTTATAACTTGCTAAAAAGAAGCAGATTAGTAGAAACTTTTTTTGTGTGTGTGTGATATAAATGCTTTAGTGTGCTCTTGCACGAGCCTTTTAGTATGTATTATTTTCTTTGTTATGTGTTTTGGGGGATAGTTCTGCCATTATTTCAGTTAAAAGCCTTCTTCATGATAGTATTTTCCTCACATAACATCTTATGGAAAAGTTGAAAAATATACCTGTCTGAATAAATCATAGGACTGGCTTTAGATTTAAAATTATGACCCAGAAGCATCCATTATTTTTTCATGGAACTGGGCAGTTGTAGGGATGAATCTTACATTTATATATAACATGGTTTCCATTTGACTCTGGAATGCTTTTATTCTTTAGGATTAGTGGGGGATTTTTTTGAGGGGTGGTGAGAGGGATATAATGAGAATCACATAAATATGGTTCAAACTTTTATCCAGTAAATTCCCTACTGACCAAAACATGAAATGAAATAACAAAAGCATGTAATGAGAATGGAATAATAAGTAAATGAAAACAGAAATTCAAGCAGTGGACTCAATTACGCATAGAGATGAAAGGGTACAATCCCTTACAGACTCTCATGAAAATGGGGAAAGGAACCTTTATGGACACCTCATACTCCCAGAATGAAAGGTTGTATTATGGTCAAAGCACTTCTCTTGGCTTCTTCTTTGATTTGCCGCTTCCTGGCTTTATCCTTTGCAATTCCATTGTTGGATTCATGGCACTTTCTTTTCTGGGCTGCTCTACCTGGCCTCCAGAGCTCCTGATCCATTTATTTCTGCAGCTGCCCTCCACTGGCCACCATTCTGCCTGCTTCCAAATCTGCCAATCACTGTTTTCACATGAGATTTCTATTGCCATTTGCTGGATCAATTGGAAGATTGGACCATCCACTGCTGGTGCTGTTTGCTGGAATTGTCATCTGTTGCAATGACTTCTTCCTGAGTGGGGTGGATACAGCATCATTGCTTTTTCATAAGACTGTTCCCAATCAGCTCACTTTGTAATGTGGATAAAAATAAATGAAATGAATGAATGAAAAATGAACTAATGAATGAAAAAAAGTATTTAAGGCCTTTAACAAGCAGTAAGTACTTTGTGAAGCACTAACATACAAATATAAAAAGCAAGACTATCTTTGACCTCAAAGAACTAATATTTTAATGGAGAGAGGCAACAGAAATATGAAAATGTTTTCCAAGAAAGGCAATTTTGGCTTGGGAACTCATAGGGAGGATGCATTGATACATAGTCGGGAAGTCTGGGGTTAGGTGGTGCTGCAGTGGATAGAACGCCAGGCCTGGAGTCAGAAAGACTCATCTTCCTGAGTTCAAATCTGTCCTCAGACACCAGCTGAGTGACCCTGAACAGTTACTTAAATCCCATTTGCCTCAGGTTCTTATTTGCAAAACAAACTGAGAAGGAAATGGCAAACCACTGCAGTGTCCTTGACAATTAAACCCCAAATGGGGTCACAGAGAGTTGGACGTGACTGAGCAACAATAGCAACAATCAGGAAGTTTAGTGGATTGAAAACTCAATAGGATGCAAGTGGTTTGACATGGCGGTCAAACCACAAATGCAATTTTAGGTTCATTAAGACAAGACATAAAAGTGATGAGAATAAGGGAGGAAATAGTTCTTTTATACTTTTCCTGGGTCATAGTGCATCTATTGTGTTTTATTTGTGCTTATTTTTTGTGTCATTAATGTGCCACATTTTAGGAATGATTCAGAAAATAATAACAGACTCAGGGTGAACACCCAAGACTGTCTCAGAGACGTGTCTGTTGAAAGATCAGCAGAAGTTTAGCTTGAAGAATTGCAGACTTTGTGGGTCTTAAACTGCAGATCTCTGCAGAGAAATGTTTTCTGACAGAGCTGCAATAGTGAGGCTGTCTCTGAAAGTAGTAAATTGCTTTTCACTGGAGGTCACTCAGCAGAGGCTGGGGGATCACTTGTCAGGGTTATTCCAGAGGGTATTCCTAGTCACCACATCTTGGATTTGGTGACCCCTTAGAGTCAGTGATCCAGCTTCTATACTACTACTTCTTCAATAGATGTTTCCCAAGTTACATGTATTTTTAGTTGGAATATTTACTCAGTACCTAAGATGGTGAAGGAATTTTAGGTGTTACAGAGAAAAAATATACCATAATCTCTGCCCTCAAAAAGGTTGTAGTTTAGGACTGAAAGAAAAGGACAGAAGATGGGACAGAGATACAGAAAGAGCATGTAAACGAAAAAGAGAGATCCTAGTCAAGAGCTATGAGAAATTGGAAAAAAAAGAAGGGATAACTTTCAGTTGCTCTCACTTAGGGAAGTAACCTTCTACTGGGTTACAAATGAGATCATCTGCTTCCTAAACTTGGCTAAATTCAAAATCTTGGTGCATTTTACTTTTAATTACATTTTAACTTGAGGAACTATCTGCATAGAATTAAACTTGACACCAATATTATCATTATCTCATTTTATGCAGATGACTAGAGAATAATTCCAACAGACTTCTTTTCTGCTCTGGGAAACTTATTAGCTTTTCTTTTTTTTAATACCCATAAATAATTTCCAAGTGTTAATAATATTCCATGTTTTCTCATTTTCAGGAGTAATTTAAAATTAATTTAATTTATTTATTAAAAATGGAAGATGTTTTCAGCCTTGCTGAAATCCCCTTTGCCTTGATCAGAAATGACTTTATCCCTGGCATATAAATCAAGGAACCCATGAAATGTCTGCGTGCTGCTTTCAAGTAAGGAATAGCTGTCTTTTATATTCCGGAAATGTTTGGGAAACAAACATGTGAATTATAAGAGCTCTATAGGCACAGGGCTCAAATTATTCATGTAATGTTTCAAAAATATAAAATGCTAAATGTTCTGCCATTATGTGATAATTGCTATCCTAATATATTGTGTCTACTAAATCTTTCTGCAAGCGTGCTTAGATGGCAGTGATATACAGAAGCACATGTTTCTTGTAAGAATAAATCACTCTCCATTGAATTAAGACCCAGGAAAGGGCTCTGAGGGAATCTTAAAGTGATAGGACAGTCTGTAGGGCTGTTCTAATCAGAAAAAAATGTAGCAATGCTTGAGAGAAAAGTGTGACAGCTTACAAAAAATCCTTTCAAAAAGAACTGCAGTTAAAAACTTCTCACTGAAGCTCTTATTTCCTGAAATATGTGGCCATCTTCCAATAGAGCCAGTTCCATGTAGATGCCATTTTAACTCCTCATTTAGATTCATTGGACATATGACTGCAAGGATTAAGGTTACCACCATTTTTATATTTCTCATAAATGTATTTTTCCACGTTTCACAGAGTTAGTGAATTTTTGATTATAAAAGAAACATCAGTGGCAATCCAATTTAATTCTTCTGTGACAAATGTACTGTTTATGATATAACTGGAAGACTCATTCGGTCTTCACTTGCCAATGCATCCCATTACAACTTTGGGACCACATTAATTGTTTGGGAGTTTCTCCTCCCAAACATATACACGGCACGTATCGGCATGTATACAGAGCACCTTTGAGGGTGTCTCCCCTCGTGGAGAGCCTGGGGAGCTTGCTTCCAAGAGTCTTGATGAAAGGTAATAGAAATGTCTTGGAAAGACTTTTTGTATTTGGTTCCGGTCGCATAGCCACCCAAAGAACCCATCACCTATGGGGACATTCAGAAAAGCCCAAATTCGTTTCACTCATTCGTTTAACTCTTTTACTGATAGCCTCTGATAGAGATGCTGTAAGGGAAGAGGTCTTGGGAGCCTTCTCCCCTCAGAGGCCATGGGGCCCCATGGTCTTTGCCCTGTTTGTCCTTTTCTGTTCTAGGGGGAGGTATTAGGGTCTTTGATCTTTTGACTTTTAAAAGTTTAAGAGAATGAGTGTCTAGGCTTTGGGGATTCCTCATATTCCAGTACCCCAACTTTCAGGATTTATAGTCAGCTCAGCCATCAGTGTCCAGAAAAACAAAGAATAACCCTTGTGAGTGATATTTGGGAACCCAACCTGGTGGAAGCCAAGAAGATGCTCATGTGTTAGACATATGACTTTGGGATGTCAATGTTATGGGACACTAATGTTGTCATTAACTGAGTTACGTTTGAGCTCACTATCCCTAAAGAGTGAAATGGGAACTACCCCTAAAGAGATAAGAGAAAATATTGATGTTTTTGTTCTTGTTGATACCTTTGAAGTAGACATACTGTTAAAGATAATTGATTTTAAGTAGTTAAATGGAACTGACAGCTAGCATTTGGGGGGCATAACGAGTGGGGGTTGAAACTGATGGTATTAGAGAAGAGATGCATTAAATCCCTCAGGGTTCCTTGAGATGCAGCATCCTGGCTCTGAGAGTGGGAGGATCCCACCTAATATCAAGTCTAAAATCACTTTGTTTCAGTGGTCTACTAATTCCTCCTGGGTCTGTCTTCCAAGCCAGGAAGTTAGATTAATCCTTCTTTTATGTGACAGCACTTCAAATACTTGGAGACTTGGATACAGTCCCTAAGCATCCTGCTTTTTAGGGAAAATTATTTCTGCTGTGGATATATTAGGACAGATGTCAATTGCTCTTCACATGGCGGCATTTCAAGGGTCTTCAGCCCTGCTCATCCTCGACCGCATTATTTTTGGATTAACAATGCTTTTCTTTCAATGGGACCCATATACAGAACTGCTGATGTAGGCTGACCTTTGGTAACCAATGGTAACATGTTATAATTCACCTGTATCAGGCATCTTTCCTTCTGTTATCCTTTGAGTGGGTTGTGATACTAGTTCTTCTAAGATCATGGCTCTTCACAATTCATAATATTGCCAAGATAGGCTTTGCAGTAGGGTCCATGCTGTTAATTCTGTTAATTAGACAGTTTGATGTTAATCAATGGACCAATCAAATCTATTATCCATTTGAGCTATTGAGCTATATTCCTATTTTATCTATCTAATCTATTTTTTTCTTTTTAGTATTTTAACTTCTATTTCTCCCTCTCTGTCTCTGTCTCCATCTCTCTCTCCCTCCTTGCTTCCCTCTCCTTTTCTCCCCCCCTTTCCCTCCTCTCTGTCTCTTCCTCTCTGCCCTTCTCTCTTTCCCCTCTCTGTCTCTCTTTCCCTCCCTCTCTGTCTCTTCCTCTCTCCTTTTCTCCATCCCCCTGTTTCTTCCTTTCTTTCTCTATTATATTTGTATTTTATCTGAGAGATGATATTTCTATAGTTCTTTGAATGTAAAACACTTTATAAGTCTGTCTATACATCTGCTTATCCACTTAGTTCCAACTATGGACCAAATGATGCCCACTGAAATAATGAATCCCTGGTTAGAATGTTAATGGTTCCCCATGTTGGGAGAGTACATCTATTGTTCCAATACGAGCACCGTAAAAATCCCACACTACAAAGTGGTATCTCGAGAAGTAGATTTCTTATGTAGCATATTTATAATGTCCTTAAGGATACATATGAAACAGAGAATAAAAAAGCAAATAGCATGAACAAAGTGGCAAAACTTCATTCATCCTTCCTTCCTTCTCTCACCCGCTGGGTACCTTCATTTCCAGTTAACCTCCACTTAGTTTTAGGTTTCGGTGAGTGGAGGAAGTGAAATGGGCCCCCTTTTTTTTTTAGCAAAAGGAAGCATGATTTTAGGGTTTGGTGGGATCAGAGGCTGACAGCAGATTTCTAAAAAATTTGAGATATTGGTGTAGGCCACAATAATTAGTTCTTTTAAAAAGAATGAGATATAGATGGCTTCGTCATTCATCTCTGTGTTACCTAAGGCAGTCACTTCATTTCTCTGTGCACTTTTTCATATGGAAAATGAAGGGATTGGATAATAAATGAAGTCAACAGACTTCACTTATTGACTTGGACTGGATGACTTTGGAGACTCCTCCTATCTCTAACATTCTGGAAGTTGACAGTTTTTACATTGAGACTTTCATTTCCTACAATGTCACAGAGGGCATTCAATGTTCAGGGCAAGAAAAATACTCAACTTGGGTAAAGTTTGTGGTTTTTCTCTTTATAAACCTAGGTGAGTCCTTTGAGGTTTTCTAAGAACAAAAAATTGGCAAAATAACATTGTTCCCCGAAAAGAAAAATGAAATTTAGCCCTTCCAATTGGAACCGAATATCACGATCGGAGCAAATAGAAATTTTAGAAATGTTATTTCTAAGGCTGAATTGTGGTTCCAGGTGGGGGTCATAATAAGGTTTATCTCATGTCTAAATTTAATTGAAGGGCAAGTGAAATGAGGTTGAGGGTTTTTGCTGAGTCATCGGTTTACAGAAATAACACAGAGGGTAAGTAATAGCATTTTAATGGAAGAACAGAGTGAAGAGCCCAGATTCATGGACCAGGGGCAGATGAAAAAAAATAGGGAAGTGAGGAACTCGTTGGCGAAAAGAGCATTAGCTCCATAGTGTGATTGAGGACACAGATCAGAAGAAATCAATACAAATGCTTTGGTTTATTTTTTCCTCAGTTTTCAGTTAAGTACTGGTCTCTAATACTATGAAGAGCAGGTACAAAACATATAGGGAGGAAATAAGACAAATGGTCTGCAAAGTATTAAGAAAGTGAAAAACACGTTGTGGAATGCTTCTTCTGAAGCCTTGCTACAAAATTCCACCTTCTGAGCCTGGATTTGGCTGGAAATTCTTTCTCTGTGGCAGTATGGCTTAGTAGATAGAGCCTGGATAGAGTATAGTGAGCTTGAAGTCAGAACCTAAGTTCAAATTTCACCTCTGACATATATTAACATACAACCTTTGACAAGTAATTGAATCTTTAGAGATGTCTCAGGTTATTAAGCATAGGACCCAGGATGTGTGTGCCATGATGGAAACTGGCTTTAGGGTAGAGATTTTGGTATCATCATCATTACTATGTCCACAACTTACATTTAAAGAGCACCTTAAAGCTTGTAAAGCATTTATACATATAATCTCATTTGATCCTCTTAACACACTGTGCTGTCATGATGTTCATTTTACTGATGAGGAAACTGAGACCTGGAAGGATTTACCTAGGGAAGTCTGAGGCAAGATTTAGTCTTTTGGATTTCTCTAGTCTTTTGGATTTCAAGTCTAAGACTATTCCCCTCAAGATTCTAGGGGTATCCTTGAGGGGCTGGGGCTATCTTTTCTTTGATCCTATTAACTTGAACCTTCATTGTATTGTGTTCCTTCCATGTTAGCTGCCAGTTCCACTTAACCAATGAACATCAATTAGTTTTTATAAAATGGATAGATATTTCGAGCAAACCAATCACATTTACATAGTGCTTACTACAGCAAGCCCTGTGCTGAATGCTTTACAATTTTGATATCATTTCATTCTCATGACAACTCTGGAAGGTTGCTGCTATTATTATCCCACTTTTGCAGTTGAGGAAACTGAGGCAAATTGAGGTTAAGTGACTTGATCGGGGTCGCACAGCTAGGAAGTATTTGAGGCTGGAAGACTCCAGTTCCAATGCTCTATCCACTGTACTCCCTAGTGACTTCAAACATATAGTTAAGTCAGAAGTACATTTAACCCCGTTAGCTTGGGAATACTCCCCTCTCCCATCTCTGTCTCTGGGGAGATTGGGCTCAGTTTCTCTAGATTGTTGGTCCTTTTAATTCACATCTGACTATGGCATTGATACCAGGTGAGTCCCTGTCTCCATTACCAATCCAATAGATTTTCCTGTAGGATTTCACTTAATCATTCTCTGATACTTCAAATTTCTTTCCAGGTGCAAGTACCACACACACACACACACACACACAGAATTGCACTTGGATTTTGAATTTCCTGTAGCTAGCACAGTGCCAGGCACATACATAATAGGACAGGATAAACAGTTGTTGATTGGTTGCTAGACTTGTAAATGTTTCTTGACTGTATTCTATTGAAAAGGCAGGAAGGCAGGCTGGCCAAATCCAGTAGGTATAGAGCTCTGACAAAATTCTCATTTATGCTTCTTGTGGTTGGGTGTGCAGGGTCTGGAGCAAACATGGAGGGAGAAATTTTCATGCTGCACAAACTAAAAGGGGAAATCTTCTTGAGGTTTTACATGAATATCCTCCCTCTCTGATTTTCAGACTCATTCCTGTTGTATTTGGTTTTTTTTTATTGAAGATTTTTTATTTTCAAAATAAATGCAAGGATAATTTTCCACCATTGATCCTTGCAAAACCTTGTGTTACTTTTGTGTTACCTTGCAAGTAATCCAATGTGTGTTTAACACGGTAAAATATATAGGTAAATCAAATATATGTATACATATTTATACAATTCTCTTGCTGCACAAAAAAATCAGATCAAAAATGAAAAAAAAATGAGAAAGAAAACAGAATTCAAGCAAACAACAACAAAAGAAGTGAAAATGTTAGATGGTGATCCACACTCAGTTCCCCCAGTCCTCTCTCTGTATGTAGATGGCTTTCTTCATAATAAGATCATTGGAATTGGCCTGAATCACCTCGCTATTGAAAAGAGCCATGTCCATCAGAATTGATCATCATGTAATATTGTTGTTGCCGTGTATAATGATCTCCTGGTTCTGCTTGTTTCCCTCAGCATCAGTTCATGCAAGTCTCTCCAGGTCTTTCTAAAATCATCCTGCTGGCTGTTTCTTATAGAATAATAATATTCTGAATCACCTCGCTATTGAAAAGAGCCATGTCCATCAGAATTGATCATCATATAGTCTTGTTGTTGCCGTGTATAATGATCTCCTGGTTCTGCTCGTTTCCCTCAGCATCAGTTCATGCAAGTCTCTCCAGGCCTCTCTGAAATCGTCCCGCTGGTAGTTTCTTACAGAATAATAATATTCGATGACATTCATATACCATAATTTGTTCAGCCATTCTCCAATTGATGGGCATCCATTCAGTTTCCAGTTTCTTGCCTGTTGTATTTGTTAATGGAATCATATGAGAGGTCTAGCTATAACCAGATGGGGCTTAGCATAAGACTGGGCATATAGCTGACATTCTGTTCCTAGTTATTGAGTAATTGATATCTTCCTTCAGCCTAAAGGAGGAAACAGACTGTAAAGCTCATTCATGTGCCATGTTCCCAACTAAGAAGATTATTTCAGAGAGTTAAGTAGAAATGGTTTTCCTCTTTTAATGTTTTTAATTAAGCAATTTGTTTCAGAAAGAAAATGATGACATTTAAATTTTGATACGGTCTGTCTTTTGCAATAAATAGTGATTCAGGAAGCCTCCATTCTCAAAAACACCGCATGGGAGGCATATTTGTCTTGTTAGTAATGCACAATTCCCAATCATGATCTTCAGGGTTTTTAATCAATATTTTCACCAAGGGAAGAACATTGGCTAGTGGACACATGGATTGCAATCCTGAGTAAAGCAGATATCTACCTCTGGGGAAAAAGCCCAACTTCTCTGCCACTAGTTTTTAGTAGCAAACCCAGGTTTCCTCCACAATAGGGACCCTAGAAAAGCTACCTGAAGGTTCGAGGTATTCTGTGGCTCAGCATGCACTCATTTTACAGATGAAGAAATGGAGGTTCATAATGGGAAGTAGGTCGTTCAAGGTCACAGATTTAGTAAATGACATTGGGTGGTTTAAACCCCACCCCTTCAACTCTCAACCAGCAGTCTCCTTGCCACTTATACCATGAAGTTGGAGGACCCAGCTCTCTGCAAGGAAGTCTTTTAATGTGACCTGCCTTGGAAACGATGAGAAAATAAAAATAAATTGGCTCCTAGTTGTATCTATTAGTGCCACATAGTTGGAGCCCCATGAGGGTTTGTTTCCATTACAAGCTTCTATTTCATATACATTAACCAAGCTGTCATTTCTGCATGCTAGAGATAGATTGGCTGAAGTATAACTCATCAGCAACTTGATTACTTCCTAGACTCATAGTTCAGGGCATGGCTCCTTCTTGCTTGCAATAATGAGATGCAAGAACAGCAGTGCTTCCAAATAGCAGATTGAGTTCACCTTGACATTGATGAAATATCAGAGAAAATAAATCCTGGTCTCCTCCTAAGGCAGCCTCATTGAACTTTTAGTAAAGTACTTTTAAATTGTTGGAACCCTTTCAGGGAAGCAGGTGCCTGGAAAATGGTAGACGGAAAGTTTCCTCAGCTGTTTGGACATAGAGGCTGGTGGTCTGGATCTGGGGAGTGCTTCCCAAGTATTCCTTAACTTGCTTCCTTTTAATACTCCAAACCATGATTGGATTTCAGGAAGGGGAAGGGAATGAACATTTATTAAGCCTCTATTTTGTGTGCCTTAGGAATATTATTTCATTCGGTCCTCACAACAGCCTTATGAGGATTATTGTTATTTCTGTTTTACAGCTGAGGAAACTGAGCAATCAAAGTTGAGTGACTTGCTGAGCGTCACACAGCTAGTGAGTGTTTGAGGTTGAATTTGAATGTCTCCCCGACTCCAGGCTCAGTGCTCGTGTAAGATGGCTCTCTCCCCAGATACTTCTCATCTTAGCTTAGTCAATAGCTGTATGTCCTTTTTTTGGGGGGTTAGGGTAGAACGGTCTGTGATTTCTCTGGTGTGAGGAAGTTCTTGCAATAATGAGATCCAGGAACTGTGGCACTGGTACATGGATGAAATATGTAAATTCTATTAACCAGTGTAGATCATCAACTTACTTTATAGATTTAGAGTTGCCTGGGGCACTAAAAATACTGTCAGACAAGAGCATTGGACTAGATTAATTCTAGACCTATTCCTAAATTGCTTTATTTCTCAAGGCCTCAGTTTCCTCAACTGTGAAATGAAGAGGCTAAGTGACTTTCAGAGTCTTTCCATCTCTCTAAGATGCTGATGATTCATCCCATTTGCTTGCTGATTTTGTGTAAGCATGACCATGGCCTTTGCCTGAACTCGGGTTAATTCAGCCATAGAGCCTCAGCAGAGTGATGGTTTCAACATATTATCTTGACCGAGGAGTCAATAAATAGTTATTAAGCACCTACTATGTGCTAGGTAGTGAGCCCCAGTTTAGACATGATTCTTCCAATTAGGCAGGTAAATATGAACCCCAACTGCACATTCAGGCAACAAACTGTTATTAAGCACCTACTATGTGCCAGGTACTGAGCCCCAGTTCAGACATGATTCTTCCAATTAGGCAGGTAAATATGAACCCCAACTGCACATTCAGGCAACAAACTGTTATTAAGCACCGACTATTTGCCAAGCAGGGGCAGCTCGGCAGTATAGGAGATAGAATGCCGAGCCTGAAGTCAAAGTCTCAGCTTACTGAGTTCAGATCTGGCCTCTGACACTAGTGGGAAAAGTCATTTAACCCTATTTGCTTAAATCTTCATCTGCAAAATGAGCTGGAATAGGAAAGGGTAAATCACTCTGGGATCTGTCAGGAAAATCCCAAATGGCATCAAAAAGAATTGGACACAGTTCAAATGACTGAACTCAGCACGTATCCAGCCCTGAGTATACAAAAAGCAAAGCAAAAACAGTTCTTTTAAGGAGGTTACATTTTACTTTTAGTCTTTATCTGCCTGATACTAAAACTATGGCTACATTTGGCCAATTTAGGGGAAAAAGTTAGATCAAATAATCAACTAAATTGGCAAATCCTTCAATTCAGTCAAAAATCTTTGGTTGTAGATCTCTGATGTGGTCAGCTCTATCATGATGGCTGACTGGTGGTTCTAGAATACACTGCTTTATGCTCAAAAGTAAACAAAAAGAACTGGTACCTTTTAGAAGTGCACCCATCTTGGGTTAGCAAACCCCATTCTTGTGAGAAAACAGGTTCTTGATCAGATTGTCAGTCAGGCAATGCAATAAACATTTTTAAATACTTTTTTTCTTTTTTTAAATTAAAAAACAATGAGAAAAAATAAAAACAGAAAAAAGGACATAAAACAAAAGAAAATAAACAAAAGAGAACATTGTCATGTGTGGAGCAGAACATCAGGGAAGATTCAAAATATATAACACCAAATTACCAGATCAAGAAAGTATATGTGTTAGTAGAAGAAAATACATTCACAAATGTCCATTTTTTCCTTTATTTCCTTGTAATTTTTTTGTTCTCTACTGTGTATCTTTTTTAACTTTATTCTTTTTTCCCCTTTTATCTCCTTCATCACCCCCAAGCAGGCTGTAATTAAAAAAGCAGATATTCATGTATACATATGCAGATATATGCATGCACATATATACACCCCACCACATATACACACATATCTTTTCTATCTCTGCTGACTCTTTGCTTTAATTCTGCTCCTTAACTTGCCTTGCTATTATTTAACTTTCCCCCCTTTTCTTCCCTCACCCTTTGCTTCCTTGCCCACTTATCCCTCCCTCCTTAATTTTTTTTTATAGATTTTTACGGGGGGCTATACCCTTCATGGTATATATGTAGTGCCGCCAAAGAACCAAGAAAGAACCATTTTAAGAAAGGCCAAGAATATTTATTGATTTCCTGTTTTTCTTCCTCCTCTGATTTGTCATGTCTCATGGTAGAGGAGAAATGTTCAGGTAAAAGAAGCAAGCAAAAGTCAGGGGAGATTTCTTTGTGCTTCCCCCAATCATGATGCAGTGCAGATGATCCCAGGGTGTCTTTCCTTCTAGAGCCTGCTATGACTCAGAGACACACTCTGAGACCGAATCTGCTGTATCGTCTCTGGGAAGTCCAGCTCATCACTGTCAGCCCTCTGCTAGTGAACGTGGATCACTGGGGCTGTCTTCTTATTGTAACTCATTATGCTAATGTCATCACTGCTCCAAGGTTCATTTCCAGTGGAACGACTTGCCTTATGTAGCATCTTTTCTTCCCACTAGGCACCCTAATTCCTTCAGCTGATTCTTAGATGGCAGGGTCTTGAGATCCCCCACCATCCTGGTTGTCCACATTGGATCAAATCCAAAGTCTTAATCAGCACCTAATATTGGAATCAACACAGACTATTTGCTTTTATACTTTATATAATATATACTACATATATTATATAAAGTATAAATATAATATATATTATACATATATATATATGCATATATATATATATATATATATATATATATATATATATATATATACTTTAATAATATGGAAGTTGCTCAGTGAATTCTGGTGCATGTGTGTGTCTACATCTATATAGAGATGAAAGTCTGTATCCATACAGAGCTAACATCAACTCAGACTCGTGTCTTGGTTTTTTGACTTCAGCCATATTCTAAGCAAATGCTTTTCCCATTGAATTGTTTGGCTGATTGTGACAAAAAAAGTATTCTCGAAATGTTTACTGTTTGTCCCAAACTCTAACTTTCAAATTTGTCTTCCCCCATTCACTCAAATACCATGTGGGTTCATGGACTGTCCCTTCTTCATGCAGGGAAAAGTTGTTATGGCAGAAAGCCCTGGGAAGTTTCCTTCTCCAGGTACTTACAGACGGGAGGTAGCAAGGGCCTACTATGCTATTGCTAAATGCCTACTATGGGCCAGCCATTGTGATAAGCCCTGGGAAGATAAAGAAACTAACCAGCAGTTCCAGGCCTCAAGGAGCTTACAGTTTAATGGGGGAAACAACATGCCCACTATTATGCAGAAACACAATTCATGGAGGATAAACTGGAGAGAATCTCAAGAGGAAGATGCTAATATTAAGGAGTAAGAAAGATTTCTTGGAGAAGAGAACTCCTTCCATAACCAGATATGAGAATTGTAATTAAAAAGGCAAATATTTACCATTTGAAATTTTTAATTTTAATAGAGCCAGGAAATAGGATTTTCTTCCTTCTCTCCTTCCTTCCTTGCTTTATCCCCTTTCCTCTTTCTCTATCTTTTCCTTCCTTCTTCCATCCTTCCTTCCTGCTTCCCTCTCTACTTTATCCCTTTTCACTTCCCTTCATTTGTTTGCTCTTTCATTGACTTCTTCCTTCTTTCCTCCATCCTTCCTCCTTTCCTCTATTTCTCTCTCTCCTTTCCCTTCCTTCTTATCTTTCCTCCTTTCTTTCCATTCTTCACTATTTCTTTCCTTCCTTCTTTCTAGTTTACTGAAACAATTTCAGTTAGCCCCATTGGTTGGACTTGAGAATTGGACGTTTCTTCTAAAACTTGGAGAATAACATCTAAATGAATGTCATGATAGAAAACAGAGTGCAAAACATGCACTTAGGCAAACCTGGGTTTGAGATTTGTCTCATACCGACTATGTGACTATGGGCAGGTCACTTAGCCCCTATAGGTCTGGAAACCTATTCCTTCAAACAGTTGAAGGAATTAGGGGTGTTTAGTATGAAGGAAAGACTACGTATGTAAAATACTCCCATAGGACTTATATACTAAGTCATAGATGGGATGTGATCTGTATCAGTGAAGAATTTCCCAGTTCCCTGAGCAAGTCATTTAACCTATAGATCTCAGTTTCTTTATCTTTAAAAGATAAATAAAATATAATAATATTATATAATAATAAAAATAAAATAAAATATAAAATAAATAAAATAAAAGATGATAGTAGCTATAATTCTTACCTCTTGGGGCTGTTTTGAGGCTCAAATGAATCATTATTCACTGAGTGCTTCAAACCTTACTAATTTACAAATATTAATTTTTATTTGTGACTTTTACGACTTTTCCTTCTTTCTTCCCTATCCAGAATTCTAAATTTTTGTACTCAAGCAACACTCAGGATCACATCAAACCTGATTTATGCACATGCCAAAAATCCAGCTGATTTCTCCTTTTAATATTTGAGCTTTTCAACTATTGTCTTTGAAAGCAGGCGTGCAGAGGCCATAGTCCTTGATTATTTATTTAATGGGCACCAAACTCAATCATTAGGACATTTCTAAAAGAACATGCTATTAGTAAAAACAAAGAGGATATAATCTCTAGCTGGGAATAGAGTGTAGTTCCTGTAATAAGTCCTAAATTTCTTGCAGAATTTAATTGAGAGGCCATCTGGTTCAGGAAGAGAGGTTGTTTCCCTATTCTAGGATAATTTTATTAGTTCTCCATCAGTAGTGACATCCTCCTTAACTACTTGAGTCATATCACAATTTCTGAAAACATTTTGATTCACTTTTCATTCCTGATTCAAAGAATGATGATATTGTCTAGAGATCCAAAGATTCTCACAGAAAGAAATCCCTTCCAATTCTCAGTTATGTAATTTTTACTGATTGTTTCTTGACTGCCCCAAGGCTGGTTCTTTGAAGTGGGGGCCAGGGGACATAGCATGCCATTTCCAAATCTGTGGAGAATTATAGCTAGAATTTGTGTGTTGGAAACACAAATAGTCTATTATGGAATAGGAAGTAATTTGATAACAGAGAGGAGAGACTAAAAGGCTTAATTCAAATTTTCTGTTACTGATTGATAAGGGAAGAAGGATTTTGTAGAGAGGGGCAATGATGAAAGAAAGAGGAAGGTATATTTAATTAATGATGAGTGCTCAGGAGGCAAGATTATGGGAATAATAGGAATAAAAAGACTAGAGCCAAATTAAAGCCTGGAAAGTTTGCTGAGGTGAAAAAGAAGAACCAGAAAAACCAACGAATAACAGATTATAGATTAACTATAAAGAGAAACACAGAAACTAGAATGTAATTAAGTACTTTAGGAAGCAAAGGCCACAATGTTTTGGACATAGTAGGCACTTATGTGTTTGCTGAATTGAATGAGAAAAATAAAATTAGATAGCTTCCAGTTGATTAAATTTAAAAAAATTATCTTGTATAACTGGAAGAAAGAGGAGACAGAAATAGATCTTATCTGTGGCAACACTCACCTACATCATTACAATAGTTCTATTTTTTTTGAAATATGATCAATAACTTGGGTGACCGCAGCAAGAATGATTTAGAGACTAAAGACCTTGGATCTATTAACAATTTCTTCAGCCACCCAAAAGAAGGAAAACCTATAGGAAAAACAAAAATACTTTAGAATTGCTTAGCATTGGGGACAGCTAGATGGCACAGTGGATAGAGTGCCAGCCCTGAAGTCAGGAAGACCTGAGTTCAAATCTGGTCTCAGACACTTAACATTTCAAAAAACAAAAACAAAAACAAAAAAAACAAAACAAAAAATTGCTTAGCATTGGACAGAGACCAAGATAATATAAAATCTTATCCTTGGAATGGAAAAGCCAAACCCACATAAGGATTTTCTCCAAATATTTCTCATGCGGCATGATTGGCTCAGAGTGAATAGCAATTGGCTCAGAGTGAATAGCAATTATTTCTGCTTTGGCCAGAAACCCTGAAGATCTTTCCTTCTTAGACTGATTTTTTTTTCAAACTTGGTAAAAGAGGGCATTCTCTTCCTCATTTCTTATCTTGTTTTAATCTGATTGGACATTATTTTACTCAAACTGAGATATTAAAATTTTAGCTTAAAAAAGGCCAAGTTTTCGCACTGCATCCAGGACCATCTTCAGTCTATGTCTTGCCACTGGTCCCATATGGCTCAGGCGGATAAAGGGGAGCTGCTGACCTTGCATAGCCCTTCCTCACTTAAATGCAAGTTACTTGCATATATCATGTCTTTATCTCCCTGATGTTAGGGTCCTCTTTGAGAATGAAGCACATAGATAAATTACCAATAAATAATCTATTACCAAATGATAAATTACCAATAAATAAATTATTTATTACTAAATGATCAATTACCAATGATCAATCAAGAATATCATTTTAATAAATTAGTAATAGTTTGGATAAACTATTTTTGCAACATGGTTGTGTTCTCTATCTTCTCAGAAGTTCAAACAGCCTTGCTATAGCAACTGTGTTTTCTGTTTCTGTTTCTTTTTCTTTTTTCTGTCTCTGGCTCTCTCTCTCTCTGTTGTTTTCTCTTTCTCATGTGCATTCATGTGAGTGGGCTTTTTGAAGTTAGTTTTTTCCAATACTGTTCATAAATAGGAACAATACTGTGATTATTTTCTCTATAAGCAATGACTTTAAGTAAAGGGAGCTCATCAGAACGCTTGGAAGATTTTGCTTTTATTTGAATATCCTACACTAGAAGCACCTGTAATGGAAGTGGATCCTTCAAGACGTAATGACAGATCATATAATGTTAGAGCTGTATCTTAGATGTCATCTAGTCTAAACCATCTTTTTTTGATTGATGGGGAACCAGGACCCATAAAAGTGTCACAATGTCACAGTCATGAATGGACTCTTGAGTGTTAGTTTAATACATCACACCATGGTAATAATAATGTAGGGATTCAAAGTTTACAGAGTGATATACATTTATTACCTTACCTCATCTGAGGTAATATTGCAGATATTACTATTTTCATTTTCCAAATGAGGAAACTGAGCCTAAGAGAGACTTAGTAGGCATTGTAGGCAGCTTTAGCTTTCCCAACCAGTATTCAACCTCTCACTATCTATAACTTTTTCTTGAGGCATTTCTCTTCCCCACAGCCTGTAATCATCAATATTTGTCTTAACATAAAGATATGGCTTTTCTAGCTCAGAGTTAGTAATATCCAAGATGTCAATAGAATTTTCCTAGGTAGAGTTAAGTGCAATGTGGTCTTCCACTTGGGATTCAATAGTAAGCTCCCAATTATTTTGCATTAAACATATTTTCCTCCCTAGAATGAAGGGGGTAATTGTCAATTTAGGATCCCACTATGGGACTAATTTCAACTGAGTTAATTAAGTTCACATTAAGGTTTATTTAGAGCTTAATGTTGAATGAGGCTGGTGGGGATGAGTGGAGAAATAGTTTTATCTTCTGTCAGCACTGGGTGGCAAATTCAAATGGAATCAGCTAGGAGAATTCTGGACCAGACACAGAAATAACTAGACTGACCAGAGTTAGAACTAGGGATTCATTCAAGAACATCAAAATGTAGAGGAAATTAACCTATGAAGAACTGATCTTAACCCAGAGTGAGCAGAACCAATTCCTTCTTGTAATGGAACCCCACATTGTCCAAATACTCCTCCTTGGCCCATACTACCTGCTCCCTGATTCCATCAAGGGCCTAAAGTTTTTCTGAACTATTATGTCTCTGAAGATGGCACCTTTAAAGTGTCTTCCATTTAGACCCTGATGTAGAATAATTCAGGACATTAGAAAAAAAAAAGAGATTATCCTCCAAATACAGTGGAGGCAACAGTCCCTCATTAGGGAAGATATTAGCTCAAGCTCATTCAATTAGAACTGGCTTTTGTTTTCTGCCTACTGGTCTATGATTTTATATATATATATATATGTATATATATGCATATGTATGATTTATTTCTTATACTTTTTGGGCCCTAAACCATATATACGTATATACATATATATGTTTCTTCCTTTTAGTTGCATTTTTTGTAAGCCGTATTTATCTGCCTACTGGTCTATGATTATATGCACACACTTACATATAATATATATATATATATATATTTCTTTTACTTGTAGTTTTTGGGCCTTAAATCATAAATATCTGCCTATTGGTCTATGATTTTAAATATGTGTGTATCTATATATCTTTTACTTGTATTTTTTGGGCCCTAAGATATGTATATATATATGTGTGTGTGTGTGTGTGTGTAAATATTTCTTTTATTTATATTTTTTGGGCCCTAAGCTATATATATATATATATATATATATATATCTTTTACTTGTATTTTTGGGCTCTAATATATGTATATATATACATATATATATTTCTTTTATTTATATTTTTCTGGCCCTAAGCTATATATATATGTATATATCTTTTACTTGTATTTTTTGGGCTCTAAGTCATAAATATTTGCCGACTGGTCCATGATTTTAAATATATATATATATATATAATATATATCTTTTACTTGTAGTTTTTGGGCCCTAAGTCATAAATATTTGCCTACTGGTCTATGATTTTAAATATGTGTGTATCTATATATCTTTTACTTGTATTTTTTGGGCCCTAAGATATATATATGTGTGTGTGTGTGTGTGTGTGT
>JAJPUD010000467.1:135862-168051 GCA_023553655.1 Myrmecobius fasciatus | reverse complement strand
TTTCTTTCTTCCTTTCTTTGTTTCTTCCTCTCTTTGTTTCTTCCTCTCTTTGTTTCTTTCTTTCTTCTCAGATCTAGCCCATTTGACAATAGGTGAGTTAGGGAAGAGAACACAGAGCTTTTACTCTCATCCTTGATTTATTAAAACCTTTCTCTCTGGACTTCACTGTTTAGGTGGGAGGGACATATGGCATCGCTGGAAGACTAGTGGGTCTCTTTCATTTTGTGCAGTATCACAGAGAGTAAACATGGTGCACTGGAGAGAGAAAGCTGGTTTGAAAGCTTGAAAGACTTGTGTTCAAGGGCTCCTGACATTTTGGGCATGTGCTTCTGGACAAGGTTCTGAACTCCTCTGTGTGGGCTGCCAAAAAGGGGCCAACCTGTAGTGATGCTTGGTCTGGCATCCATGGTTTCCTATGCCAGTGAAAATACGGCTCCAGGCCTTGTTGTGCATGGACTTTTTCCTTTTTTTTTTTGCTCCTTCTTTCCCTGCTAGGACTGGGAGATCTCTCTGCCCCCGGACTCTGCTCTTCTTAGTGACTCCCCAGCTGGACCATTTAAGGATTCCAGTCATACTACCTGGACTATATCCTTGGAGCCCGTCTCCTTCTCACTTGCCAGATGTCCTTTGCACAGGCATCTTTCCCCTTCACCTCCTCCCAGCTCCTCTTGACAGGTTGTCTTCCCCCATTAGAATGTTAGCTCTTGGAAGACAGTGACTGTCTTGTTTGCTTCTGTAATACAGGATCAGAGTAGACCCATTTTAAGCTTATATTTGTATTTTTAGGCTTAGCACAGTAACTAGCACATAAGTAAGCTCTTTGTATATTTTATCTATCTATCTATCCATCCATATCCATCCATCTATCTATTATCTATAGATCTATGTTTCTATCTATATGTATTATCTATTATCTATCATTTACCTATGTATCTACTATCTAGCATCTATTTTTCTATGTATCTATTGTCTATCTACCTGTGAATCTACTCATGTATCTATTTTCCATTAACTACCTACATATGAATTTACCTGTTATCTATTAGCTATCATCTATTGTCCATTTATATATCTATTTACTGTCTATTTGCTTATTATCTATCAATTACTTATATATCTATTATCTATCTTCTTACTATCTTTTAATCTATTATATATGATCTATGTATCCATCTACCTATTTATCTATTATTTATTATTATATCATCTAACCATCTACTTACCTGTTATCTACCCATCTATATATTTATTATCTATTTATACATCATCTCTCTCTCTTATTGGATCATAATTTTGGATCTAGAAGAAACTTTATATTACAATCCAACTCCATTTTACAAATGAGGAAAATGAGATTGGGAAACGTTAGATGAATTGCTCACAGTCACACAGAATATTTGGCAGACTTGGGTCCCCATATTCCCTTAAGTTGTTTCTCTCAGTTCTATAAATCCGGGGATCTAAGTAGGAAGTCTATTCCATCCCTATCTGGAGGAAATAATCAGACCATTATTAGTTAACCTCACGTCAGTGGAGGGCTGACCTTTGCCAGACTTCCCAACCTGGCCAACTTTTCCCTTTTTTTGTCTCTCTTTTCCATAGCACCTCCAGTCTGTGATGTCACTTCCCATTCCTTCAGATTTCTACTCCCTTTAACTTGTTCTTCTATCTTAACCTTTCTCTAAACCTGCTTTGCCCAAGAAAAGCCCTCCTCCATTTTCTCCTCTCCCTATCATCTGGATACTTCTTTTTTCCTCTCCTACCCTGCCCTCAGTTATCTGTGAATATGGAAAGGATCTGATAGCCTAATTCACACTAAAGTGTAAATGATTGCCAATACCTTAATAGCCTACCATTTTATTTATGGGGGTGATATCTCAGTGCAATGAGATGAAACTCTGAGGGTGAAATTTAGAGAGAAGATGGCAGGAGGGATAATTAAAGGGTGCAAAAGCAGACCCTCAAATAACTACTCCATTTAAAGCCAACCCTGTCTTGCTGTTACTATTTTATTTTTATTTTGAGCTCATTCAGAAGGAAGGGGATCTTTCCAGTGGAATGACTGCTGGCTGCCTATTTGTGGCAGTGTCTCATGGAACTAATTGGCTACTATTTCCCTTTTAGTTTCTCAGGTGATCAGTTTAGCATCTTCACCACAGAGGAGTTCTGGTCTAGGGAAGGAGCCAGTTCATTTGGAAGCTCCCTGTCCCTCTCCCCTTTTGCTGGGCTCTGTGTTCATTTTTGGGTCTCTCTGTGTGAGGCAATAAGAACGAGAACCAGTGAATCATGAAACGCCTGCTGCCCGGCTCCTGTTGGGGCAATCCCTCCTCTTTGAAAGTGCAGGCGAGCGTGAGACCCCGCTACCACTGGTGGCTGAGAACATCTGCTCGGGCTACGTTGTCTGTCTGCCCAGTACTCAGGTGCTTCCCCTTTGCAAAGGATGCAAGCTTCTTCCTGGGCCCTTGGTGATTCCTGAAGTTTGCCAAATGTTCCACTGGTTCCTCAGTGCTTTGGGGTGTCTGTTTTCTTGTTGTTAATTGCCGGAGACCCTGTGTTTTTTAATTGTCAAAGCAACAGTGGAAAAACTAGCTTAGCAGATGTTTTTAATTTACTGTTTCGTGGGGAATATGCCTTCTACAATAAAGAAAGTTCCTCTTTGAGCTGCTAAATATTTTGTTTACTACATTTTATTTAGAGTTGAGAGGGATTTTTTTGGGTGCTCTGGATCCCTGATGCCTAAAGGCCAGGAGATCCTGCCCTCAGGTTCTCCAGTACTCCAAGGAGTTGGGGAGTTTCTGGTTTCTGCCATCGCTTAGAGTCCCCACTGACTGTATTTCCAATTTTAGGGGTTCCCAGTATCTCCGTTTCATTTTATCACACAGGAATATTTGCTTCCAAGATTTAGCTAAAACAAACATATTCACATCCTACAGTACCAGGCCTGATAATTCCTTCCTCCACATCTTCTTCCTCTTCTTTTTCCAGGTTAGTACCCCTAAAGTCTTGGGGAATGGAAGGGGATTAGGTTCATAGTTCGAGCTCAGTTCTATATAGCATTAATTCCCTCAAGTTCCAGCTCCGAAGCAACTTGGATTTTCAGGGTTTCCCTGCTGGGCTGGCTGCAATATCCTACTTGGAATCCTTACTCCAAGGTCATAAAGGACTCCCCTCCGTGGCCTAGACCTGAAAAGGATAAAGTCCCTTTTGGAGTCACATGGCTTAAGTTTGGCCATGGTACCTTTAGGACAATTTAATTCATAATATTTACTGCTGGGAGAGAATGAGCCCTTCATTTCTGAATTTCATCAGAAAGTTTTATTTATTTTCTTATTTTGGGGGGCAAGATAATTGAGGTTAAGTGACTTGCCCAGGGTCACACAGCTAGGACGTGATAAGTGAGGTCAAATTTAAACTCTGGTTCTCCTGACTTCAGAGCCAGTGCTCTATCCACTGTACTATCTAGGTACTTCTAAAAATACACCCAGGTCAGGCTCTGTAGTCAAAGAAAAAAAGCTCCTTCCAACCACATGGTTAGCCAGTACCTAACACCTTCACATTTGCTAATTCTCCTACCTCCAGGTAGAAAGTTACTCATGTCTCCAGTGTAGATCCCCCCTTTTAGGAGGTCTGAACATGCATCAAACCCACATTATATATAGAGAGAGGTCATATGACTTATTCAGGGTCTAACAGATAGTAAATATTAAAGGGAGCATCTTGATTCCAAGTCCAGGATTCTAGACCAGTGATCTTACAGCTTTTTTGATGATACACCCCACTCAATTAAAAAAAATTGGGCATATGCCCCATGTATGTACCTCCATGTGCATGTTTATATATGTACTTATTTATAAATAATATTTCAATCTCTGCTAGCTTATGTGCATTATGATATATGCACAAAAATAGAAATTAAAAGGGATGAGAGAAACACAATATAATATTCAAGTCAATAGGGAGCCACTGGACTTTTTATAGGGGAACTAGGTGGTATAGTAGATAGACTACTGGGCTTGGAAGACCCATCTTCCTGAATTCAAATCTGGCCTCAGATATTTACTAGCTGTGTCACCCTGGGCAAGTCACTTCACCCTGTTTGTCTCAGTTTCCTCATCTAAAAATGGACTGGAGAAGGAAATGGCCAACCATTCTACTGTCTTTGCCAGTGGGATCACGAAGAATTGGATGAGTGAAATGAAGCCATAACAACCAAGAGTTTGCTGAGAAGTGGAGGGACAGTCTGGTCGATAGTTTAGAAAAATCATTTTAGGAACAACGTGAGGGAAAGATTAGAGAGGGGGAGGACTGGAGCAATTCAGAGGCTATTTCAGCAGTCCAGGAATAAATCAGGAAAGGGACTGTATGAGTGGTGGGAAGGGGTCTGGTGCAAGATGCTGTGGAAAGAGAAAAGACAAGATTTAGCAAGTCTGGATATGGAGTGTGTCACAGGAAGGAAGCAGAGTCGGCTTGGTGGCAGGATTGACTGGGAGAATGCTGGTCTCCTTGACCAGTAGTAATAGGGAAGTCTGGAAGGGGAGTTGGGTTTTGGGGCTAAATAGGATGTGTTGCAAGCCACAAGCCATCACTGCCTGCTTACCTTGTGTGATTCCCTCTCTCAGGCTGAATTAAAAAGGGGAGAGTCTCTTCTGCACAGGTCATTGCCCCGGAGCCCAGAACTATTTGGTACCATTTGTGGGAGCCTTGAAGGGTGTGGTAACATTCCCTTCCCAGCTCCAGCGTGGGTGCCTTGGATGAGGTCAGGTTGGGAGAGGGGGGAGAAATCAGAAATCTGTATGATCCAGGAAGGGGATGAGTGAAATCAGAGTTAACTACAGGGAGATACGGACCAGTGGGGTGAGATTGGGAGGGAGACGACTTTATAACCGATGACTAGGAAGGGTGGATGTGGCCCATCTTCCCATTTCTTAATAGGCTGATGGGACACCCCTTGGAGCCATTCCATCACCTTCCTCTAAAACTCTGAGCCCACTGGGAGAGAGTTCTGGGCTTGGAACAAGGACAATCAGGATTCAGATGCTTCCGAGAGGGTGAGTCACTTCCTTGGGGTCCCTCAGTTTCCACATCTGTAGCATGAGAGGGTTTGACCCACTGGTCCCTACACTTCCTTCAGGCTCTAAATCTATAATCCTCTGGTATTCTGATTCTTTTATCCCCAAGGGACTCCTGAGACCTAAAAAAAGTTAGAGATGAGTAGAGCTAGGATCTACACTCCGGAGACTTCTGCTGCTCCCCGGGATGCCCCGACCATTAAGAAGCTGAGACCAAGCAGTCTCCTGATACTTGTTTGTCCATCAGTCAGTCAGGCAGCAAAAGTTGGGCTCTTCCCCAGGGCGCTGAATTCAAAAGATGTTGATAGAAATCGCATTTATTCCAGAACACTGCGACTTAATGAGTCTGGAACCTACATCTTCTTGATCATGATTCCAGGTGTCTCAATGCACCATGGCAAGCTACTGAAAATAATGAGCAAAAATAATGAGTCAGAATAGGAAATTCACAGTATCACATGGAGCTAAGTCCACTCTCCGGCCCCAGGGTCTCCCGCCCCAGGGTCTTCCACTCCAGGGTCTCTCCACCTGCCTCCCAAGGGGGCATTGAGCCAATAAACATTAAGTATCTATTCTGTGCCATCCCCATCTCCACACCAACCAGGGCTCACTTTGCTCCACGAGGATCCAATCTGGTTTGTGATGCTTTCCCCAGACACAGAAACCCCCTGATTATGCCTTTGCTCACTTATATTATAAAATTTTTACAGAAGAAGCGGGAGGTCGTGCAGGTTACTGACAACTCTTTGTCTCCAGTCGCCTTTTCTGCCTTGTCTTTTAGTGTTCCAACAAGAGGATGGTTTTTAAAATTATTGAAGCTTATAAATGACATCGAATGCCAGTAACTCTTGATTTATTTAAAGAGGGTGACTCACCTTAGCCATAAACCGAATGGCAGGACATATTTTCCTTTAAGATGACTCGAATTTTGCTTGGGAAATGACATTGCTTTTTCCATGTTGATATCTACCAGACACTAGATTTGCTTACCTGCTATTCATTAGGCTCTCTCTGCATGTGATGGTTCTCCCCAAAGAGGGATGACTTTCTGTGACTCTTGCTGACACCTCCATGGCTAATTTTACACAATCCCACTGAAATCCGTCCCTAATGAGAGGACGCCCAGTTGACGTTTTCCCTTCAAGAGATGCGTTAGCCCCCCTGCATGCTAAAAGTCCCCCCTCGGCTCTCTTGACTCTTCTCACGTGTGATTGCTATTTGCTCTCCGTCAGTGCAATCCTAGCTTCACCTTGGGGAATTGGCAGTTGTTTCTGCTTGGGCTTTGGCTGAAACAGCGGATCTTTTCAATTGCATCCCGGATTTGTTCAGGGTTGATATAGCTTTTTGTCTACTTAGAAACATGGATCTTTTAAAGGTGTATGTTGGTTGAGCAAATTTGAATAACTGAATGATAATTCAATGCACGTATTTCTTTTTTTTCCATTTTAACTCTTTTTTTCTGGGAAAAAAAAGGGGAATGAGGTAGAAAAGGGACTAAGAAGCAGGGAGACCTGATTGCTCCTTGTAGTGTTCACATGGAAGTGCTAATGTTCAAAGCAATCCCTTTTAAGGAATAATATTGGGTCTCAGAAAATGCCATGGTCCTGAAGCTCTCTGTTGTTGGATATTCTGAGTATTCCTTTTTGCAAATTCAAATCTGAGCTCCTATTAGTGCATAGTATTTTTAGACTACAAAAATAAAATAGTAAATAGTAAAAAAGCATTTTAGACATAAAAATAACATGAATTACAAGGAATAATCAGGCTGTAAAGCAAGTTTCAGCCTCTATATACATTTTAATCTATTTTAACCTTTAATTTTTCCAACATACATACACACATATACATTTTAACTTCAGAAATAATGATTCAGTGGCAAAAACTTAGGATCTGATGCCCTTTATTTCATGGTGAACTACTAAAGCTTCTCAACTAGATTTAGCTCCTGAAGATTCTGTGGGCTCCTGAGTTAAGGGTTATCATGAACTTACTGCAACATGGGTTCCCCTTCCACCTCATTGCTCCAACCACAAGCAAATCTTGCCTTCTAATCCCTACCTATCTCCTCCTTTGGGTATGCTAAATTACCTCCTAGAGGACTTCTTGCCAATTAGGAATCCTTGTTTTTTGAGATTATCTCTTCTGCAAGAAAAATGGCTTTTTAAAAAAAAAAGACAAATAACTTTCTAGATAAAGTGGTTTGAGTAATTTCCCCCCAGTGAATGATGTTTTCTGGGCCCTAAGCATCATCAAAATAAAATTCTGGAAACTTTTATCCTTGTTCTTGCCCACTGCATGGGTTACATTGGGAGAGGCGAGTGGGCTATTATGCTGACGAGAGAACTTTGATTAGAATCCTTTTGAGATCCAGAGGAGTTATACGACTTGCTAAAGTTGACATAGATAGCAGGTGACTGGGACGGTATTGGAATAGAAGATCTTTGATACCAAATCTGTCCATGGTGACACTTGGATGTACTATCCCCAAAACCACCAAGAGTTTTAGAGGAATTGGGATTTGGAGTAGAAAACAGGGACTACCATATTCAGGTAACTAAGGTGAACTCAAACTTACCAAGGATCAAAAGGCTTTGTGGGTATGAAGCTCTTCCAGAGAGTGGGGAGCTAGATACTGTGCATGTTCTCCTCAGAGTGATATGGCAGAGCCCCAGAAATTCTCAGGTGAGAGGCCATCTGGTAAAGGAAAAGCAGCAGAAGCTCTGTGGAGCAGTGGCTACAGCTCTGAGCACAAAGTCAGGAAACCCTGAGTTCAAATCTTGATCTAGCTACTTGCCAGCTAAGAAAGTTACTTATTTTCTCTGTCTTGGTTCCCTCAACAAAAAAAATGAGGTTAGTAATAGCACCTATCATACAGGGTCGTTATGGGGATCAACTGAGATCATATTTATAAAACACTTAGCATAGTGCCTGGCACATAATAGGAGATTAATAAATAGTTGTTCCCTCCTCCTTTTCCCTATTTATTGACCTGATAGCAGCCCTTGTGAAGTCTGTTATCATTCTGGGGCTTGTATCCAAGATTTAACAGAGAACCTCCTCCAAACTTATCAAAACAGATGACAACTACCCACATCTAGTGATTTGTGTGGGCACAAATGAGAGTGCCAGAAGGAGCCTAAAAGTATCTTCAACAATTATGAAATCTTGGGCAAGAAATGGAGGAGAACTTGAAGGCCTGAGTTCTATTGTTTTCACTTTTGTCCACTGAGGAGAGGGATGAAGAAGAGGAAAATGAATTTGGGAAGTGAAGAGCAAGCAAGGAAGATGATGTCCACAAATGGCATTTTTCTGGACTATAGAATAAAATCTAGAGTTGAGAATTGGTAGAATATTCCTAAAATGACTGATGATAGGGGCAGCTAGGTGGCGCAGTGGATAGAGCACCAGCCCTGAAGTCAGGAGGACCTGAGTTCAAATCTGGTCTCAGACACGTAACAGCTGTGTGACCCTGGGCAAGTCACTTAACCCCAATTGCCTCAGCAAAAAAAAAAAAAAAAATGACTGATGATAATTTGGTAGGTGTATTGAAAATCTGATCCAAAGTTCAAATGGATGGAGGAAGGAGAAGATTTCTGCCATAGGCTATAAAGAAGAACTTCCTTTTCTAGAAGATACCCAGAAGTTTACCAATGAAGCAGATCCAAGGAAAGAGCCAATGGTAAAATCTATTGCTTCACATTTCTATAAACAAATGACCAGAGTTTAAGCAATTAATGAAGAGAAATAGAGAAGGAGGCAATTTGACTTCAAGCTCTCAAGAAGACACGGTGAGCTTAAATGCATGATTGGACCATGGTTCTGGAGAGGTGCTCTTTGTTTAGGGTGAAGAAAAGGGACAGCAGGGGCAGCTAGGTGGCGAAGTAGATAGAGCACCAGCCCTGAAGTTCTGAGTTCAAATCTGGCTTCAGACACTTAACACTTCCTAGCTGTGTGACCCTGGGCAAGTCACTTAACCCCAATTGCCTCAGTGGAAAAAAGAGTTGATGGCTTCTGTAGTCCCTTTCAGCTCTAGATCAGAAAAGGGGCAGAGCTTGTATATTCAGAGGGTGATCTCACAGGAGAAAATCTAGGAAAAGGGGAATCACTCAGAGGAATTTGCTTTTGAGAGAGAAAGAAGCAGAAATGATTTTGTCACTGTAGTATGTGCCAAGATACCGAAGGAATTGGATGGGTAGTTTGGGTAATATATAACAATCATTTCCCAGAGCTCTGATAGAGAAGTGATGAGGGGTTTCAATTATCTAGACATCTGCAGGAGCTCCTCTCTGCCAAATGCACTGCAGCTTGATGCTCCTTGGTGATAATTTAATCCTTCCAAAGGTATAGGAACTAACAAGGGGAAATATTATTACCCAAATATAGGGGAAATATGATTCAGAATCTTATTCTCACTGATAGGGAAAGGCTGGTTGTTGGGATAGAAATGATGGGAAACCTGAAGAGGCCAGAAGGGATCACTCTCTCCTAACATTTTAATAGAGAAAAAGAGGAAATCTGGACATGGTCTATTGTGGATTCTTCATTTAGAGAAAGCAGATGTCAACGTTTTAAAATAAAAGCTAGGTAGGATTCCATGACCTAAAATACCACCAGGAGAGATGAGAGATGCTCCAGAATGAAATTATTAGGACACAAATGGAAATATTCCATTGCTGAAGAAAAATAGCATTCATCTGGAGGGAACAGTGTGGATATACAGGAAATTCATCAATAATCTTAGATAACAAAAATACACAGATATGGAAGCAAAGTCAACAATATGACTATAAAAACATGTTTCAGTGACATAAAAACAACTTTAAGATCGCTGAAGTTCACAAGCTGGGGCTGGCAAGGAAAAACAAAATAGGGATTAAAAAAAAAGCAATATTGGGAGAAGATTTTGGATTAAAGAAGGCGAAGGATATTGGGGTGGGTGGGAGGATAAGAACAGAGAGACAACTGAGCAATTGAATGAGCTGCTCAATCCTTCGTTAGCAGCCAAAGGGGAAAGATCTTTGCATAGGAAATGACAAAACAAAACTATCTAACAAGGATTGGATAACCAAGATAAGGAGAAGGTAAGAGAGAACATAGGTGTCTTCCATGACTGAGCCATCATTCGTGATATTTGAAAATTCATGGGAAATGGGAGAAATCCTGCAAGACTCAAAAAGATCCAATGCTCTTCCAATTTTGAGAAAAGGGAAGAGAATAAGGTCTGCAAACTTGAGATCAGTGAGTTTTGCTTTGATTCATAAATATCTAGAAAGGGGAGCAATGATTAGAAAGAACCAGCCTGGCATCAGCAAGAACAAGTCAAGTCAAACTAACTTCATTTCCTTCTTTGAACAAAAATGACTAAGCTAATAAATGAACGAAATGCTATGGACACGTCTAGATTTAGAAAAGCTTTCAGAAAAAGGTTTCATACTATTGTGGAGGAGATGGAGAGAGATGAATCAGATATAATCATACGGATTCACAGATGGGCAGACTCAAATTGCTAATGGTTCAACGTCAAGATGGTAGGAAGCCTTTGGTGGGACATTTCTGGAATCTCTCCTCCCTTTTTGCTGAAATTTTTTTTCAGTGACTTGGAGAAAAGCTCATGTTGCTATAGCAACAAAAAATAGTCTTCCCCTTCTGATGTTAACTATCTTTCAAGGTTCAGCTCAAGTTCCCATCTCTCCTTGAGGCATTTCCCAACTGGTCTGGCCATGACAGCTTTCTTTTCTCTCTAAAATCCTGGATCAGGCTAAGAATTATTTGAATCCTTCATTTTGGTATTTAATAATACATAACTTCTCACTATTACTCAAAATTACTTCCATGTTATTGATAATTCTACTTTTCCGCTTTACACAAAGTACTCTTGGCTTCTTAACTAGATTTTGAGCTGCTTGAGGGTAGTCCATTACTTTTCTGGTTCCCGGTTCCTAGTAGAAAGGTAACAGTAAGGAAGACAGAGAGCATGACATAAAGCTTAAATTTATCCCTCTGAAGCTTCCAACAAGTTTTTCTAGTTTTGCCCTATGAGGCCAAATAGAACAAATATCATACATCGTCTACATGTTAGTTCTGCAAATAATTGAATCATTTTTCTATCTTCTTGGTGAACTATAGAAATCTTGGATCACCATGGTCAAAGAACACTTATTTTAGACAAAGAACTGGCTTTGGGGTCAGGAAGTCCTGAGTTCAAAATATGCCTCTGATACTATTTGTGTGATGCTGGAGGTGACAACATAATCCCTCTGTACCCAGGCAACTAAAACCACACATTGAAAATCTGTATTGTAGAAGAAAATTCTTTCCTGAGAACTCCCTAAAACAGCAAAGTTGTAGGTCAGAGCCAGTGCCTAGAACAAAGTGCTTGTCACCTCCTTGATGTAAGACTATTAAATGAATGAGTTAAATATCACTGGGAATGAATGTCAATGTGACACAGTGGAAAGAGGGCTGGTTTAAATGCCCAGACAGACTGGTTTAAGACTCACATCTGATATACTGATTGTGGGACCCTAGATAAGTCAATTAACTTCTCAAAACTCTAGGCTTCTAGAAGTATATATTACAATGAGGATCCCAATCTACACTGGGAAAAGTTTGACACCTAGGATGTCATGTAGGCCCATGGCCCACAACAATCCCAAATGTGGCCTAAGCCAGTGCAATTGGGAAATATTTTTTAAAAATGAAAAAAAAAATACAATGAAACACAGGTAATATATTTAATATGTTTACATTTATTTATTTTTGAATATTTTAAACATGTTTTATACTTTATTTTAAATTTAATAATCTATTATTAGAAACATAATATAATTTAAAAATAAAATGGATAATTTAATAATATAATAAATATCATTTAATATAATTAATTAAAATGTAATTTAATATAAAATAAATTTTATAATAGGTTTTAAGGGTATATGGGGTGTTCAGGGAGGACTATTGCCTCTGATGTGCAGACTTTCCAAGCCCTTTTTCATGCTTCTCATTCACCTTTGGCACCCACCTTCACCAAACTCTCATGGGTAGTATGCATATCGGCCGCAGATGGCTAAATCAGGTTGAGGGTAACTGACAAACCCCACTCCCATAGGTGAATTAGGGGATGTCTGCCCCAAGCATGGCAGAATGAGTGGATGAGAACAATTGGTCCTAGTGACCATGCAGGTGATTGAAGCTTGGTGAGACATGGAAGATGCCAAAATCATCCACTGCATCCCAGGCCATCATCAGTCATCCTGACTTTTGTCTTCCCTGGACTTCTATGACTCTGGAAGACAGAGTGAGGCTGCTGACTTTATGCAACTCTGCCTCACTGAAATCCAATTCATGCATAAGGCAAGTCGTCACCCTTGATGTCACTGGTCCTCCTCAAAAATAAAAGAAGAACAGCAATGTGATTTCTACATATCTATATACAAAAGGCAGTCCCTAAGGATCCTTATGTCTGCTTTAGTGGCCTCCCTTTCTATGTTTGACACCACTGCATCATACCATTGGAACCACATTTACGAAGCATTGTCCTAACAACAACTTTGTGAGTTTGCTACTATTATCATCTCCATTTCAGAGATGAGGACATTGTAAGTCTTCAGTGATCAAGTGGACAATTCAATTAAGCAGAGCAATCCCAATGATCATGGTTGACTGATGTGCTCTGGACATGCTTTTAGAAAATAGGAGCTTTTCCAGACCCATGCAGAATTCTTTACTGTCAAAGTATTGGAGGATGACTACTGTTTTATTCCAAAAGTAGAATGCTTAAGAGACAGTTGGCTTAAATTGCCCATGAGTTCAATCAAAATCTGCACAGGCTCTTTCCATGTCAACCTAAAATTTAGCTTCTGGTGATTGGAGTTTGCGACTCAGAATTGATGAGTCTTCTTTTAGTCCCCACAGTAGCCATTCAAAGATATGGATTACTGCTTAATAGGAATAGAGTTCATTAAGCTTATGGGCAGGTTACAGTGCCAAAGCCAGACCTGGCTGTTTTATGTTTCAGGTTAATCAACCAGCCCTTTTATGACTTTAAACAGAGGGTAATTTGGAGAATAAACACCCTAGTAATTAGCCTGAAGAGCTGGAAACATTTGGTGTTTGTACTATTGTTATCTGGGGATAGTCCTTCCATCTACTACTCTTTAAAAAAAATCTAGAGGTAAAAACCTAGTACCATCCAGGAGATTTGATTAAAGGTATCCAGTAATTAGGATTAATTTTCTTCCTGGGGGATTCAACTAAGGCAATTAACATGGTATTGGGACTTGGTCTGGGGTGGGCTTCTAATATCTCAAACTAGAGAAATGTGAGTTTGTGATTGGACTGGGAGAAAAAAAAGTTTTCAGTTCAGAAAATAAGTGGAATAATATATAGATTCTGTTTGACTGGAGAGGGCAGCTTTGTTTAGAAGAGGTCTCTTGAGGAGGATTCTGGGAATATGAGAGAGTAGGTCAGAAAATTTCAAGCTCTCCAGATTTCCTCCCCAAATGAAACAAAATTATGCCTCAGGGTGCACGTTGATGGAAGAAAAACAAATAAGACTTGGGGCAGAATAGGGGTCCTCTTGGGACAATGAGAGAAGACTGGAAGACCCCAGGATATGGAGTTAACCTTTGTGAAGTATTAACATGGCCAAGCTAGCTCTGCAGACACAGCCAGGGACAGCTCTGAGATTAGTTGGGTTTAAGGGATTCTCAATCCAACCCACAAGAACTTTCACCTCCCAGACAGATTGGGGCATTCAGGAAGATTGAGGGAACCTCAGCTGATCAGGAGCACCAGCCCCAGCTGTTCTGGTGAGAAGCTGCCCTGGCCAGGAAGGATCAATCACACCGGGGGTGCAGAAGCAATGGCGCAGGGATGCTGCTGGCCAAAGGCACTTGCAGGAGTTGGGAGCTTTTGCTTTGGGATTCCAGGTCAGAGGGGTGAGCTGAAGGGAAGCTAGAGGTACAATCCTCTTCTCCATCCCATGATTAGAGGTGCTTTTACAGAATCTTTAGGATCAAAGATTAAAGCTGGAAGAGGACTTTCAGAAGTCTAAAAATAGTCCAACCCACCCATTTCACAAATGAGGAAACTGAGGCTTCCAGAAGCACCTTCTCTGAGGTGATGGTAAGTAATCATTTAGCTTCAGCTGGAAGGCTTATCAAGGAGGGGTCAAGTTCATCCCAAGGCAGCCCATTCTACTTTGGGGCTGCAGCATGGTGGGGCTGACAGAGAGCTTGATGGGGGTGCAGCTTCTAGGAGAAATATAGCAGCAATCCTGAGGCTCCCAGACCTTGGGAGTGCTATTGTTCTAATAGTATCTTTGCCAATGATCCTGAAGTCTCCTGGCTTTAGGAATACTTTAGTATAGTCCTAGAAACTTTGCTGACTGACAAGTGATGATCTGTTGGTCAGTGATAATAGGGGTTTCTGAGACAAATGGTGAGATGCATCCCGGACCACTCCTCAAAAAATTAGCACATCAGTGACATGAAGAACCACATCTCTCTCTCTCTTTCCTATAAATTTGTCTTCTGGCTCCTGAATCTTTGCTAAATCATTTTGGAACTTAGCCCGCTTCAATCGGCTTTACAATTACAATAAACTTTGCCCCTTGACTTGGAGAAGGGTTCAAGCCTGCAAATTCTCTCAACGCTGGTCTGTGACCCCAGCCTTTTGGGGTTTCCTCTAAACCTCAACAATCTGGCATGGAGAGCATCTGGGGAACATTACCAATCTAGAGAAGGACCTTGAATTCAGGACATGTGAACCCCAGTTGAAAGAACTGGGAATGGTTAGCCTGGTGAAAGGAAGCCACATTTGAAGGACTGTTTGTACTGGGAGAGGCATGTGAAATATTGTTTAGCCCAACTGGGCTGGGACTAGAAGCAATGGGCAGAGGTTTCAAAGGAGCAAGTGGAAACAATAGCAAGAAAAACAGTTTCTCCCAATTGGGATAACGATTAGATCTGTGATTTCATTAGTGAAATAAGTCTCCATTGAAATAATGCTTTCCACCAAGTTAGAGCAGCACTGTCTCTGAAACACATGGAGAGATGAAGGGACTTGCCCAGAATCACACAGTTCAGTTGGTCAGAAGTGGGAGTTAAACCCACGTCTTCTGACACTAAAGGCTCTGGTCTTTCCACTCTGCCATACTGCTTCTCAGAAGGCAGCCCTACACTTAAAGAGATGAAGAAAAGCACCTGATGTAGACCCAGCTGTCCTGATTCTCAATCCTATGTCTTGCTATGATTTCAAACTATATTTGGTCTAGATGGCCATCATAATTCCTCTTAGCTCTATGCCAAAATGATGGGCAAAGATAATTACAAGTTCTTACTTATTGAATTTTAAAAAGTTCTCTCTACACCAAAAGACTGGCTAGAATATTGTCCTCAGTCTCCATTTCCCATCTCATTAAGTCCCTTTTCTGAAGGGTTAAGGTAGCATGGCTTTGTGAAGCAGTGCTCAATCATTCTGGTAGCATTAAAGAAGCTACAATTTTCATCAATACATTTATTTGAACAAAATACATTTCCCCATAAGCACCCAGGCAACCCCCTACAATGTACATCCCCCCTACTTTGTGGACAACTTGCTTTTACAGATGTCCACTTTAATGGATGATACAATCCTAAGAACAATAGCTATGGAAATAGAGAACCTTGGTTCAAATCTCCTCTGAAGTGCTTATTACCTTCATGACCTTTGCCAAGGACCCTCAGTTTCCTTATCTGTAAAATTAGCAGATTGGGCTAGCTGACATCATAGGCTCCTTTCACTTCTTGTTACCTGATGCCATGATGGTTTTCTTCTAGCTCTTAAGGGCTTGATTTCATCAGTACAGACATTCTTCCGTATTGTTGGAGAAACAGAGAAGGACGTGAGTGGGTAAAAACAAGGGTTAGATATGAGAGGGAAGTTGAGACTCCATGTCAGGAAAAACTTCCCAGCATTTAGATCAGACCAAAAAGGAAGCAGGCTGCCTGTGTGGGGGGTGAGGGAGTGATGGGCTCCTCCTCCTCCTTAGAGGAGCTTATTGGGGAGTTTTAATAGGAATTCCTTTTTTTAATTCATTTTTTTCCAAGGCAATTAGGTTAAGTGACTTGTCTAGGGTCATACAGCTAGTAAGTTTTATGTATCTGAGGGTGGATCTGAAAACTCAGCTCCTCCGACTCCAGAGCTGGTGCTCTATCCACTGTGTTTTTGAGCTACTTTTGTTATAACTTGGATTTGTGGGCCCTTTTGGCTGCTTCCAACCCTTAACTCCTCTTATTTGAAATTTAAAGGGCAGCTGTGGTTTTTACCAATTCTAAAGCCAGGGAATGCTTTTCAGGCTGAGTTTCCCAGTTGAAGCTGCTTTGGGTAGTCAACCCTGAAGCCCCTTATAAAGTCTCAGAAATGATGAACCACCCTATAAAGTACATGGCTTGCATCAGAATACAGAAAAGTTGAAGACCCAACAGAGCAGAAAGTGGTCAGTTATTTTCATTGTCCTTTGCTTTCTTATACACCGTAGTCAGTTCCCCTGCTCTATGTCCTCCTCCTCTACCTCTTCCTCCTTCTCTTATTCTCCTTTGGTAAGTATCGTCAAAGATAGATAGCATTTAAGTGTCTGTTCATAATTTGGGTTGAATGGGATGGAAAAGAAGGGGGGCTTTAGGAAGCTCCAGGAATTCCCCATAATTTCCCTTTTAAGGGGAATAGAAGTAGACCTTGTATCATAAAGACTCTTTCTCGTTTTTTAATCACACAGATTTTCACTGAAACATTTAAATATCCACCTCTTTCCATTTTTCTAGTTGACTAATTGTTAATAGAAAGAAAAGAAAAGAAATTGTTAATTTTGATAGCAGTATAGGGACTGGACCTTTGGTTTTCTTTTTTCTTTTTTATATGAAAGGAAACTCCCTGTACCAAGTCAGATGAACAGCTTTCCTGCAACATAGAAATGAAAGATTGCCTAGAGCACTGTTGTCAAATAGAAATGGCGGCCACTAATCCATACATAAGATTCACTGTGGGCCACATATTGACTTAGCTTTAAAATGTAATGTTATCTATGCTTTGTTGCATTTTTATTTGTTGTGTTAAATATTTTCCAGTTATAGTTTAATCTGGTATGGGCCAAATTCAAGTGTTACAGGCATGTGGACCATGGGTTGTGTATATGATTTATCTGGTCCAAAGTATTGTCAAGTTAAGTGACTTACTCCAGCTCACAAACCAATAAATGTTTCAGGCAGTTCAACAATCCAGATCTTCCTGCCTTTGAGGTCAGCTCTTTATTCATTATGAAGACTGCTTCTCATTATTGATATCCAAGTACCAAAATCACCTGCTTCCTCTGACCCAAACTTTATTGCCTTAATGTTGTATTATTATTATCATTATGTTTATTTTGCTGAGGCAATTGGGGTTAAATGACTTGTCCAGGGTTACATAGGAAGTGTTAAGTGACTGAGGTCAGATTAGAATTCAAGTCATCCTGATTTCAGGGTTGGTGCTCTATTCACTGCACCACCTAGCTGCCCCAGTATTGTATTAAAAAGAAAGTATTGGATCTGCATCCAGAAAAAGAACTATGGAGACAATGTAAATCAACACATGCTATGCTCACTTTTTTCTGTTTATTTTTCCTCTCTCCCATGGTTTTTCCCTTTTGCTCTGATTTTTCTCTCCCAGCGTAATTCATAAAACAATGTGTATTAAAAATAAACTAAAAAAATACTATTGGAATCATCGTGAATACTGGGGTTGATTAAGAAGGTTCCCTGCATAACTTAATGAACTATATTTTGTTAAGGTTTTGTTTGAGACTCTGATTGTAACTCCCTCTGGAGAGAGTATAGACATGTCCCAGGATGACTTTTGGAATGGGTGATTCATTAATGATCTCTTTGATGGTTGGTTTTTATTGTTTGGACCAGATGGCTGGGAGGTACCATTTCTGGGTAGGCCCATAAAAGGGAATCTTCATCATGGACTCAGCCATTTTTCCTTTTCTATGAAGAGATCTTGAGAGCTCTTGATAACTAAGAGCAGAGTGGGATCCAGGGAAGGAGCATATATCTCCACACTTGTGAACTATTTCTGGTTGTCTGAAGGCAGAAGCAGGTTCCTCCACCCATGTGGCTTGGGGGGAGTTTTTAATACATTTCTATTCTGGAACCCAGCATTGGCCTGGCAGTGGTGTCAATCTCTCTATCACTTGGAAGATGTGGAGAAGGAAAATGAAATCAAATAGTGAGAGTTTCCAAAGTTTATCCTTCTAATAGTCTCAAGTGAATTTTTATTTTGGGGTAGGTCATGGAAGAGAATGACTCTTTCTAGTAAAGAGCAACAAAATGAGTTACCTATAGGATTTTAATTGTGTGTATTTTTTTAAATTGCACAGGGTCGCCTTCTGTTTGCTGGACTGCATGTGTAGGAAGTAGGCATGTAGGAGGTGTTCCTTGACTAGAAAACTCAAGTTCACTTACTTTCAAGGAGAGTTTCAGTTGTCAGTGGCACTGTGGGCCTGGATGACTTAAGCCCTCTTGGGAAAAGTACTGGATCATCACTGGACAGGGAGATTTATATTGGATGTACAGGGGTCCTGTATAGCTTTTTTTTTTGTATTTTGAGGGATGGTGGAGGTGGAATAAAGCTTGACTTTTAAGCACTATCTGCCTCGTTCTATTTAGTGCTAATATGAGCTCTGGGAAACCTGTTACCACTATGTGTGGACTTGTTACAAGTTATATCATTAGCTTTCCTGGAACAAACTCTGGAAGTGTATAATGGGCCAAAGAGAGGAATTTCATTGGATAGATTGAACCTAGTCTGTAAAACCTGAGAACCCAATCCACAAGTTAGGTCGGTTCTGTTCTTTGGAGCATCCTTCCTTTACTTCCTCCATTCCTTCCCATGTTCTTCCTGCAAATTCTCGATTCTTAGGGCAACTCATGTACCATAGTTTGTCCAACCACTGGCCAATGATTATGCATTCATTTTGCTTCCAGCTTTTTGTTGTAACAAGTAATACTAATATGAGTATTTGGGTAGTCATGGATTTTTTTTCTGGCTATTAATAACTTCCTTGGGGGTATAATCTCAGTGGTGGAATTCTTGGGTCAAAAATAGGAACATTTTAGTGACTTGCATTACAGAATTCTAAGCTGTTTTTCTAGAATGGTGGGAACAGTTCAGAGCTCTTCTAAGAATGGATTGGTATTCTTGCCTCCATAGTAAATTTTATGTTAGTGACATTTTTACCAAGTGTCATTTCCAATCTCTAGCTCATGTTTTCTTCTTCAAGACATTAGAATGCATGAAAAACCCATTGTAAATGGTGAAAAGCCCATCATTCTACCCAGACTCAGTTGTCGTTTCTCCTAATAAGAGAAAGATGTCAAAAGAGTTCAGCTGAATGAGGGGAAGTTGTTTTGATGGAAAGGTGTGCCATTCACCTGTTGGTTTTGCTGTTACGAATGTTTCCTTTGTCCTTTGATCACTCCTGCGATTGCTAGTGAACAACAACAATATGTATTAAGTAAAAACTTAATTTGCTTTGAAAAAGGGGTAGGTCTTAAGCCTGCTAATATCTCTGTTAAACAAATGTCATTTCTGGATGATGAACATAATGGACCTAATCCTATTGGCAATTAGGGAGTAAACTACTCACCTTCTGGAGGTGAATTAACTCTTTCAATCCCTTTGGGTGCCATTTAGTACATCGGTGGTCTTTTATGACATAGCTTGTGCCATATTGGAATGACACCTCTTGGGTGTCATTTCATAAACTGCTAATTACGCTGACACAGTCCAAGTTGCTCAGTGGAATAGACTAGGTAGAATTACATGACATATCGTCATGGTTAGTTGGCTTCTCTGTTCTATTTTTATCTGTACCGGAGCAAAGGTGGGAACCTGCATTTGGTCTCCAACATGGATCTGTACGCCACGCTCCATCAGATGCTACCTGAGTGTGAATCCCATCTGACTTTGGGCAAGCCACTTTACCTCTGGAGAGCCTCAGTTTCCTTATTTGTCAAATTAAGGGTTGTCCTTGATGACTCCCTGTGTCCCTTCCAGCTCTAAATCCTGGAAACAGTGACCCTCAGAACCACTAAATCATGATCCCATACCTAGGCCAAGGGAATCCCTGGAAGTGTCTGTTTTCTGGGGGATAGGAATGTTCTTGATCCTGTGTAGGATATATGAAACTCATACAACAAACAAATATGGGGCACGTCCCCCAAAACTTCAGGAATAGCCTGTCGAGGGTCCTGTGATGCATGTAGGCAATTTTATAATTATAGTTTCAGTTCAGTGAATTAAGTTACCAGACCCCAGAGAGACAATTATATATATATATATGTATATATATATTATATAGTGCAAGTTTCCACCCATCCATGCCTTCTACGTGTGTTACCTGGTACAAGCTTCCAGCCATCCATGCATGGCTTCCACGTGTGTCACCTGGTTACAAACATTCCCTGCATGTGTGCCCCCATGTGGTAAGGCAACAGGGAGAATGCACCCCATGTGCATCATCTCACCCCTTTCTTTCATCTATTGTTTTATCGAAGGTCTTTTATCTGAACCAATCCACAAATACTTCCTTGGAAGCTCTCATGTGGCTGACATTGGGCCGAGCTCCAGGAATAGAGGCAGAAGTGTTTGTTCCCGTTCACAAAGCACTTGTTTTCCATTGAAGGAAACAAGCCCACATATGGGGCAGGGCAGGAAGGCACTTACAGCTGGGGAGCCCAGGAAAGGCTTGAGGGGGTCGGTTGTGCCTCAGTTGAATTTTTAAGGAAACCAGAGGAATCCTCATGAGGGCAGATGAGATGAGCGCCAAGCATGTGACTTGACAATGCAGCGATAAGTAAAATGATGAGGTCAGCCGGGAGGGTAATAACAAGGGAAAGTTAGGCTGGAACCAGGAGGCAAAACCTTTTAATTGCCAGACAGAGCAGTTTGCCTTTGCTCCACGAGCTACCAGAGAGTATTGAAGGGTAACATGATTAGAGCTGGGTTTAAGAAAAATTACCTTGGCAGCTGGTGGATGGATTGGAGTGAGATGAGATGGAGATGAAGGAAGACACGGTCATAGTGGTCCAAGGAACGGCTGCCTTCTCTGGTTAGCTCTAAAAGCTGACTGGTCGGAACTCGGAGGTATGGCTTTGAGAGAGACCTTCCTGGGAGATTCTTGAAGGGGTGCCCCAAGTGCTTCCCTTTGAATATGTAGCATCTTCCATGGAGATAAAGGATTCAAGGAGACCCTCTCCCAAGGTTTTCCAGCTGATGGCAAATTTATACTTGGATTTCTGGGAGGATTCTGGGAGAGATGGTGGAAGGTGGACAGAGAACCCATTCATGTTGCCAGCCACACAGCAGGAAGGAAGGACAGACAAGGTGGAGGCAAGAGGCACCTGATCTCTGGCCAGCTCCCCTTCTTCTCCAAAATCTGAGACGTAGCAATCAGAAGCTGGGGAACATCACATGCTCTTCTCCTTCTTCCCTCTTTGAAGAATATGACAGCCAATGGAAGTATCTATCCCCCTCTTTTAGCTGCAAGGTAATCCCAAAACTCCTCTTCTGTCAAGTTGGTGACTCCTTTGGAGAAGGCTGAACTCAGAAGGAGAAGCTGCTTCTGTCTCTGCCGTCAGCAGTGCGTTCCCAGACATCTTCCTGTCCAGTTTCCCTGCCATGGTTGCTTTTCCTTCCATCACTGTCACTTAATTCTCCCCTGTATATAAAGGAAGAGTCTATTGATCACTGCGCTGGCCTGGGTAGGGATTTGGGGAGACCTTCAGCTGTCTGCAGAGGAAGGTCTCACAGTGACTCCATTCAGAAGTCACCAAGGCAGGGAGGGCACATTGCTTTCAGAGCTCTATTAAGGTCAAGTTTCTATAAACAAGGGAGTCTATAAACAGAGACAGATAAGTGACAGAGGTGTAAATGTGCTCCTAAATTTAGGAGAGATAATTCCTTGAGGCTAAAGCTAGCCAGACTCGGAAAAGAAGGACATGTGTGACTGCTCAGAGCTTTAACAGGCTGCCTTGCTGCAGGGACACATACATCCTATCCCCTCCATAGGGGAATGGCCCTCCTGGGTAAACCCTACACTGGGGCCATATTCCCATTCTCCACTTGGGTAGGGAGAGTTTGCCAGCAGGAAATGCTGGTATCTTTCATGTAAGTACAGAGGATTTGCTTATCTATGCACGTATTCTCTTCCTCCCCCAAAGAGTGTAAGCTTCTTGAGGGAAGGGCATGGAAGAGCTCAACAAGTCCAACTCCTGCTACAAAGAGCATGCTCCGGTTTTCAAATAGAATTAGAAAAAGCACATCCCAGACTCTGAACATCACTGTGATATCACAAGAAGAGCATGAGATCTGGCAGGAATAAACTTGGGTTCAAATCCTGCCTCTGACCCCCGTGTGATTTTTGGGAAAGCCATCAGTCTTTTGGGTCTTCAGTTTCTTAATCTGTAAAATGAGAGCTTAGACTTAACTTGAGGCTCCTTCTAGTTCTAGATGTGTGATCATTAGAGTACAGGAGTTATACTCAGGATACTTAGAACTTCCTGAAGCTCAGTTTTCTCATCTGTAAAGTGGGGATAATATTACTGTTCTCTACCTAGTATTTTGAAGGGTACCATTTGAAAATGATATGCTTTGTGAACCTTAAAATGCTACAGAAATGAATTATTTCAGTCCTTTGTTTCGATTTCTTTCCCTGAGTTGATGAATCACAAGCATGCAAATGGTTCAAAGTGAGGGTGAAAGACATTTGGAAGGCATTACCTTATGAAGGGATGGCTGGAAGTTACTGGACATACTAACACTCCACCCCCCATGGCACCATGATGCTTTCTGAATTTCTGACAATGGAACGCTCTTGCTTATGGTTCTGGTTGGGAGTAAAGGGAAGGTCTGGTTCACTTCCCATAGCTGGGTTCACCAGGATGCTCTGGAAAACAGAGCTCGCCAAGTTAGTTAGAATGGGTATTTGTGAGAAGCGTGACGGCTTGTCTAGATTGCTTCCTCCCCAGCTTGGATCGGTTTGCTTGGCTGGAGGCAGTGCAAGCTGAGCCTTGTAGGCTGTAGACTGACTACCCGTTCACAGAGTAGCTCACGCTGATTTCCCTCGGCTGACTTCTGAAGATGTCTTTGTCATGCTTGGGCAGACAGGTGGTAGCTTATTTGCTCTGATTTGAGAAGTACCCAGAACAGCTTCCCACTCACTCGTTCCCACACAGGACCATCTCCTCTTGCTCATTCTCCAAGGCCCAGAATTCAGTCACTGATGATAATAAGACTTCTGTTGATATTTTGGAATCAAAGCATTTTGATTCCTATCATGGGTCTGTTATTTGCTATCTTGTAAAGGCTCCAACTGATCTCTGGTCTTCCATTTCCTAACTTCTGAGAGCCCTCCTAGCTCTAGAACTGATGCATTTGGCTCGTTCTCTCACAGGAGTTCATTTCATCCTCTCTAGGATGCAAGCCATCTTACAGAGAAGGAACCGGGGTACTGCTAACATGCCCAGGGTCATATAGTCAGGAAGCGGCGAAAAGGAATCTGCAGTCAGATCTTATTAATCCAAATGCAAGTCTTTCTCTGCTTGTTATCCCACATTGCCTCACGTCATTCCCTTTTAAGAGAGAGATTCTGCCCTTTCAAATTTAAATAATGTGGGAGAAATATTAAGGTAGATAAAGCATTTGTTAAATATTTAACTATGTTTCAGGCAGTGTGCTCCTGAAGGAGCATCCTCTCTTTACTCCTAAATTTCTAGTGGGGGAGACTGACACATCAGAGGGAAGCTGAAAAGCAGAGGGGAGGGGGAAAGGACTCGTAGGGTAGCAAGGGAGAGAGCTAGTTCAGAAAGTCACAGCATAGTCTGGATTAGGAGGGGGATAGTGCTGGCAGAATCCCTCCTCAAGTGAGTAAATTGTCAGTCAATAAGGATACCTAGGAGAGAGTCTTTTGACTAATATATGCAGCTGGATACATGACCGTCGGGATATAAAATCCCAGATACTGTCATTGGTCAGTGGGCTCAGAACAGAACAGAACAGAAGGTAGATAGCAGTCTGACTTGCTTTGGTATTAGTGCACAAAGCAGCATCCCAGACTTCTTCCTGAGACAAAAGTCCATTTCTTTTACACTAAGATTCTTCTGCTGTGTAATAGCAGCTGCTGGTCAAGCCATGGCCTCTGAAGAATTAAAGTTGGGCACTAGTGAAAGGGCAAAGAAAAGGCTTTAGGATTGGTTGGAACAGGTGGTGACCCATCACAAATAAGCGTCTGCACAGGTGAAATAACACGGAAGATGTTATTAGAGAGACGTGTGACCCGCAGAGAGCTCTTGTGTCCCATCGATTTCCATGTCACGTCAAAGCATCCAGAGAATGGCCCCAGGCAACGTGCATATATTTGTAGGAATACATGGACGAGGCTGGCCGGAGGATCACACGGGATGGGAAGGCATGCTTGTGCTAATATTTCCACAGGGATGAGGTCATAGATTTGTGCAAGTTTCTTCCATTACAGCCATAACAAAATTTAACAAGTGAATTCATCCCAGAAATGAACAAATCTGAGAATCAAATCAAGTTAGCTTGTATTTATTGAATGCTTCAATATGCAAAACATATATTAAGTGATGGGAATGCAATTATAAACAGAAAGAAGGACTGTCTTTCACTAATGCATTGTTGGTGGAGTTGTGAAATAATCCAACCATTCTGGAAAGCAACTTGGAACTATCTCCAAAGGGCTATAAAACTGCATACCCTTTGATCCAGCAGTTTGCATCCCAAAGAGATCATAAAGGAGGGAGAAGAGACCCACATGTGCAAGAATGTTTGTGGCAGCCCTTTGTGTAGTTGCAAGGAACTAGAAACTGAGTGGATGCCCATCAATTGGAGAGTGGCTGAATAAATTATGGTATATGAATGTCATGGAATATTATTGTTCTTTAAGAAATGACCAGCAGGATGATTTCAGAGAATCCTGGAGAGACTTGCATGAACTGATGCTGAGTGAAGTGAGTAGAACCAAGAAGATATCATACACAATAACAAGATTGTGATGATCAACTGTGATGGACTTGGCTCTTTTCAACAATGAGATGATTTAAGGCAATTCTTTGGAATGGAAAATGCAGAACTCTGGAGACTAACTGGATCAAAGCACATTGTTTTCACTTTTGTTGTTGGTTTGCTTTTTTTTCTTGTGATTTCTCCCCTTCCCTTTTAATCTGATTTCTTGCACAACATGACAAATATGGAAATATGCTTTAATTTAATTACACATATTTAGTCTACATCAGACTGCTGCCTCAGGAAGGGGACAGGTAAGGGAGGGACAAAGAAAATTGGCAACACAGTTTTACAAAAGTGGATGTTGAAAACTATCTTTACATATATTTTGAAAAATTAAATATTAATGGAAAAAAGAACAGTTCTTGGCCTGAAAGAGCTTACCTTCTAAAAAGGAGCTGACTCAGAAAAGGTAACTAAAAGGAAAGGTAGGGAAGGCTTTGAGAAAATCTGGGAGAAAAATGAGATAAACAGCCTAAAGAAGAACCAAATTACAAATGGACTGGGAGGTTTCCCTAAAATGGAAGTTCTGGGAGGAACCAATCAGCCAGAGAGAAGGGCTTCATGGGTAAAGGTACTTCCAGTGTGTGAAGTGCAAGGTTAGAGTGAGCTTCTAAGATGAAGTTTTGGGAATATAATAAAGTCCAAGAGGACAGTTAGGAGGGTAGCCTGGAAAATGATACAGGATTTGGTAGGGAAGATAAACAGCCCTGATGCTTGATGGGAGAAGAGTGTGGGGGCTGGCCTTCCCCACAAAGAGGGAAGGGTGATCTCCAAGGGTGAATGGAAGCAAAATTCCCCCAAATTATGGCTTTGCCAAGTCATGACCCTGCCTGTGCTACAGATGCTGCTACTTTTGCAGCCCTTTCACCTGCTCCATCTTTTTTTTTAAGCTCAATGTCAGGTCCAACCCTGACTGGCATCATGGTTGCCCAACATGTGAGCTCTGTTGCTTAAAGGGAATAATGGTGCATTATTACTGAGCTATGGGAATTCTGTCTGGCATGTTTGTCACTTTTATCCACAATATTCAACAGGGGAAAAAAGAAGCCTCTTGTTGCTGTCTGAGTTCTTGGGAGATTTTTCCCACCTCTTTCTTTTCCTCTTGAGCTAAAAGAATGTATCCTATTTTGAGAGGATGCTTTAGTCCTGTTTCTGTAAATTTTACCTGAAAGATTCTAGGGACCTGTGCAATAACTCTTTTATAGCTTCCCTTTCCAGGTTATTTTAGGGACAGTTTATCTGGAGGCAGAGTTGTCAGTGGAAAGCATTCAACCTCATGGGAAGAACCCTGCATTTAAGAGTGAAAATCTAGCTTCTGATCATGACTTTACTACTTCCTACTACTGCTGTTATTTTGGACAAGTCCTTTGCCCTCCATGGGCCACAGGCTCCTCATCTTCCCATGAAATGATAAATTTGGGATGCATCATAGGGGATATTCTTATTCTGGAGCTAGACAGAATTAATAGCATGGCATAGCAGGTTGTATTGGCCCTGGACTAAAGAAGACTTTAAAATCACGTGGCAGATAATTACTAGTTGTTCAATACTGGTCCAGTTGTATAACATCTCTTTAGTTGGCTCATTCAAAAAATGGAGAGAAAAATAACATCCACTTTACAGGAGCTTATTGAAGGGGCAAATACATGGATGAAAAGGTGCCAGGAACTATGCTAAGCTCTTGAGGTACAAAAGGAAAAATTAAGATGGGTTCTGCTCTCAAGGAGTTTATATTCTACTTGGGGGAGATGACATATTTTTTTTTAATATGTCATTTCCCCCAAATAGAATATAAACTCCCCGCAAGGCAGATGGAAAGACCTAGAAGTCCTTAGGGTACAGCTACTGGGTAGATAGCAAGGCTTAAGGGGTTCTTGGATTATATATGTAGATCAGATGGCGGTACAAATGAGAATATGTGATGCACCTTACAAATCTTAAAACGTGATATAAATGCCAGTCACCATCACCATCTTGTCATTCTTTTCTTCCAGTTTTTTGATTTTAAGATATAGAAGCCAGGGGAGTAGAGAGCCTAGAAAATCATGTTGAATCCTTGTCTCTCATTTTCTTCCCACCAGTATTTTTGGAATCGGGTTAAAATGAACAACAGCAGCTTTAAAGGAGAAAATACTAGGAAGATATAGTATATAAAAAAAGAACAAAGGAAAACATGCATCCTGAGGTGTTAGTACAGAATGAAGAGAAAAGTCAATTTGGCCCAGAATGGTTTAGACCATAAGTATTTCAGGACCTTCCTCTAGATCCCAGTTCAGCCCCACTTCATCAGGTAGAGTGTGAACTCTATTTTCACCAAGACTTGTGGGGCGTTGTCCATGGTGCTGCTTTCTGCAGTTCGATTTGATGATGGTTAGATCAACATTGCCTTCAAGCTGAATATTGATCCTGCTTAGTAAGGAGCTGGAGGCTGTCTAATGAGAGCAGCACTGACACTACAGATGGCAAGGAACAGAATATATTACACTTAGACTCTTTGGGAAAGGATGCCAGGATCATGGGGGAAGATGTGCCAGCCACTAATTACTAATACATATTTTGAGAACATCTGAAGTTGCATTACACCAGAAGCAAGAACTTGCTTTTACTTCAGACTCCTGCAAATCCCAATTGGGAATCTGATGCCCAGGGAGAGCTGTGGTCCTGAATGTGCCTTCTTAAATGGTCACCTATTTTTCACTCAGAAAATGCAAAATTCTCCTCTCCCTTAATTTATTTTGTCCAGGATCAAGGACTTGCTTTAATTTCCCGTGGAGCCAAAATTCTCTCATTTTGATTTGTCTGCCAAACACAGCTTACCCAAGTACTGGCAGCTTACTATTGCAGTCTTTCTTTTAATCAATTCAATCTGGTAGTTGGATTTCTATGGGGTTGAATTTGGAGAAAGAAGCCTATGAATCTGCATCTGAAGACAACTTGCCAAGGCTAATAATTCATAGAACTCAGTCTCTATCATGGATTTTGGTAATTGCTGTTGGTTTTATTTTAAAGTAGCAAGAGTTATGTTTTGTATTCATCACTTGCGAGATTTGGGTTTGGGGATTTAAAAATAAAGTATGAAAAGGCATACCACATAGGATCCTGAATCACAAGAATTCTGGGCTGAAATGGGTCACCTTAGATATGTACAGTTCAGTGTATAGCTCACAAATAATATACCTGGCCAGTGCTCACCTGGATTGTTTGTACAATGATCTCCAATGAGGGTGGCTGGGTAGCATAGCACTTAGATTGTCAAGCCTGGAGTTGGGAAGACTCATCTTCCTGAGTTCAAATCCACCCCTACACACTTACTAGCTGTGTGACCCTGAATAAGTCACTTAATCCTGTTTGCCTCAGTTTGTTCGTCTTTAAGAAATGGGCTGGAAAAGAAAAGGACAGACAATTGCTGTTTCTTTGCAAAGAAAATCCCAAATGGGGGTGAAAATAATTGGAAAAACTACTGAACGACAACTCCAGTGGAGAAGAAGCCATATTATCCTAAAGCACTCCATTATACTTAGGATGGCATTAATTATTACTAGAAGGTTTTCGTCATATTGAACCCAAGGTTGCCTCTTTCTAACATCTCCCCATTGATCTTATTTCTGAACCTGGGGGCAAAGTCATTTGTCTCCATGACAACCTTTCAAATAATGAAGATAGCCACTCTCTGCCTCATTTTGGTTTTTCTTTTCTCCAAACTGAGCATCAGTCACTGCTTCCAAAAAATCCTCACCTGGAGTGACGTGATTGCTCTTTACCATCCCACTTGTCCTCTCATCTAGATGGTTTCTAGATCATCTATAACCTTATTAAAATATATTGCCCAGAACTGAACACAACACTCTATGTATGGTGGAAACATTGCTTAAACACATCCCATTTAAATCCTATTTGGTTGATTTAATATCATGTCACAGAGATGACATAGGGTCTCAATTCCAGTGGAGAGCAAGTTCTGGAAAATGCTTAGAGACTTTGAGTAGGGAGATCCGGATCATTCTTAGAAGTAAATTTTATAATGATTAAAAGACAAATTTTCTCAGGGCAGCTAGGTGGTGCAGTGGATGGAGCACCAGCCCTGAAGTCAGTAGGACCAGAGTTCAAATCTGGCCTCAGACACTTAACACTTCCTAGCCGTGTGACCCTGGGCAAGTCACTTAACCCTGATTGCCTCAATTAAAAAAACTTTCTGGTGCTGAAAATAGTCAATTAAAATGCCAACCTTTGTAAAATCTGTATTTTAGGGTTGCATTGGCGGGAGGTATTTTTTCTCTCCTTTTAATCAGAGGGATGCTGACAAATGCTAGAAAGAGAAGTAGTGATCACAAAGAACCAGAATGATTTCATCATGGAATGAGTGTGCCAGACAAGCTTTGTTTCCTTTCTTGACAGGATTACTAAACAAGTAGATGAGGGGAACGTCGTCAATACAGTTTGCATTTTTTGGCAAGTTTTTATGATACATTATTCTTTAGTGTCATTCCCAAGATGATGGAGAGAGATACATTAGATACTGATAGAGTTGAATGGGTTCTAGAATGATTGGGTGGCCAGACTTGAGAAGTAGTTGCTGATGGCTCTGTGTCTATGGTGTATTTTGTGGCTCTGTACTGGGTCCTGTGCCCTTGAACAGTTTTTCTAGCGATTCAGATAAAAGAATGCCTGTTGTGTTCATTATTTCTGTAGTTGACACAAGTCTGAGGAGGACAGCTGAAAGAGGATCCAAGAAGATCTCAATGGGATAGAACTTCTGGCTGAATCTAATGAGATGAAAAATTCAGTAGGAATCAATGTAAAGTGCATGAGTGCAAAAGATGGATTTCACATATATATGGTGGGAGAGGGAGGAATCAGAAGGGACCTAGAGGTTTTGGAGAACTGTGTCATATAAAGCAACAGTGTGATGTAGCAGCCACTTGAGCATATGATCATGCATGTAAAGAAGGCAAAGCTTCCAGGAATAGAAAGCATTATTCTTTGCTCTCATCAGATCTCATTTGCAATACTGTCAATCAGTCAGTCAACTAGCATCTCTCCAAGTGTCTATTATATTCCAGGCAGGTACTGTCTGGTATTGTGTTAAGTTTGGGGTTTAAGAAGGATGTTGATAAATTGGAAACTTGCTAGAGAAAGGTAACATAAATAGTAAAAAGCCTGTGTTACATGAGGATTGAAACTAAAGAACTGGGCATGTTTAACCAGAGGAAGAGACTCTTCAGAGTGGATATGAGAGCTAATTAAAATGTTCAAACGTCTGTCCTGTGGATGAAGAACTGGATTTGGGCCATTTAGCCCATTTAGAGCTAAATGATCCTCTTAGGTCCATTTAGATGTGTCCAAAAGTGGAATGATTTGCCTCAAGAAGTGATGGTTTACCTTTCTATGGCATCTTCCAACAGAGGTTGGTGATCACTTGATAGGTTTGGATAGAGATCCCTTCCAATCCTGCTCGGGACCAGACCAGACAACTTCAGAGAAACTCTTTATCAGGGATGGCGTGGCCACCACCAAGTGAAAAAATGATTTGGTCCCTGACTCATGAATCAAGCAATATGCATTTATAAAGCACCGACTGTTTTCTAGGCATCGGGGATACAAAAATAAAATTGAGACAATTACTTCATTCAAGGGATTTTTACTGTATTGGGAGAAGCAACAGGAACACATGCACATAAAAATACATATTGAGTGAGAGAGATGGCCCACCATGCATGGATTCCTCATGAATACTTATTCCAATTTTGCTTTTGAGTTTTAGGTTATTTGATGCTGGGCAAGTCACTTAATCTCTCAATGCCTCAGGCAACTCTCTAAGCCATTTCAGAGCAAGTGCTAATTGACATTAGAAGAGGAAGCTTTCTCCTCATGGGGTTCCTACACTAATGAAGTCCCATTATTGTTGTTGTTGTTCAGTTATTTTTATATCATATCTGATTCTTTGAGTCCATTTGGGGTTTTCTTGGAAAAGATACTAGAAGGATTTATATTTCCCTTCTCCAGCTCAAACTGAGGCAGCCAAACTCAGGATCACACAACTAGTGAAGTATTTGAGGCCAGATTTGAATTTAGGAAGATGAGCCTTCTTGACTCCAGTCCAACATTCTGTCCACTGTGCCACCCAGTTGTCCCAAGAATGATATCATATATAAAGTAAAAAATAAATTTATGAAGGATACAGAGAGACACAGAGAGAAGCGGAAGGGAGGGAGGATACATACTAGCTGTTGGGGGGGAAATCAGTAAAATCATTTTTATTGAGATGGTGCTTAAGCTGTGCTTTGAAGCAAGCTAGAAGTTGTAAGAAGCAGGAGTCAGGAAGAGGATATTCTAGGAAGAGGGGGCATCCTGTGCATGTTTATGGAGATGGAAAAGAGCATCATTCTAAAGGACTTCCCAAAGCAAACAGAACAGTCATTATTTTATCTAGTGGCATTGTGCTTTTTGAGCAAGAAAGTGACAATACACAGCTGCCAAACTGATGGGTCTGACAAAGGATGGAACTTGAGGCAGCGAAGCCAAGTAGGAGGCTATTGCAGCCATCCAGATGATTATTACATCATGAGATGAGCGCCTGGCCCTGGGCAATGGCTGAGTGAATGAAGAGAAGTGAGTAATAGGAAGCATTTCAAGGTAAAATTGACAAAAATTTGGCAAGAGAATATATGGTAAGGAAGAGAGTGAGAGTTAAGCGCCCTGAGACCATGAACTCAAATGACTGAAAGAATAGTGCTACACTCACCCTTTTTCCAAACTTTATTGGTTTGGTTCAGTTTGGGGAGGAATAATGAGTTCTGTTTTGGCTATTTTGAGTTTGAGATGCCTGCAGGATATCTTGCTCCCAGGGAAACCAGGGTTAGATATATAGATATATAGGGATTCTTGCAATAGGAATGATAATTTGACTCATAGCATTGTATGAAGTCATACAGAGAATATTTAGGGGAAAAAAAGGTCCAGATATACTTGGGACGACTGAGGTAATGGGGATTGAGGTAACGGGATGCTCCT
>JAJPUD010000467.1:67969-135852 GCA_023553655.1 Myrmecobius fasciatus | reverse complement strand
ACTTGGGACGACTGAGGTAATGGGGATTGAGGTAACGGGATGCTCCTAGAAAGGAAACCATGGAATGGTCAGACAGGTGGGAGGACAACTAAGAGAAAACAATGTCATGAAAAACCAAAGAAAAGAAAGAAAAAAGAAAAAAAGAAAAACAAGAAAGAGGAGAAATAGTATAAAATTCTGTAGAGAGGTCACAAAGTATTAAGACTGAGAAAAAGTTACCAGATTTGGAGATTGCAATCACTGGTAACTCTGAAGACAGCTTCTTCAGTTAAGTGCTGAAATCAGAAACTAGATTTCAAGGGTTTAAGAATGAATTAAGAAATGAAAGTGGATTTAAGAATGACAAACCACTTTAAGGATTGGGACCATGAAAGGGAAGAGATGGAGTCTGATAGTAATAAGCTCAAGGATCTTCTTGTTTGATTCTTATTTCCCTAGACCACCTTACCTCCACTGAAGATTTGAGTTAATTTGATGAAGGCCTTTCTGTAAGTCTTCCTCTTCAGCTCTGTTCCCCCACCCCTATTTTCTGGTTAACATTACCATTTAGACTATCAATCCCTTCTCTTTCTACATGCATACATTACCTAATTTTTAAAATACTGAGTCTCCTATATAGTAAACACTTAATAAATATTTGAGTTGGAGTGAAGAAATTTCTGATCTTCTGATCTACTTGTCCTATTTTGAATGTTTTGGCTTTTTATTTTTTTATTTTTATTTTTTGTACTTGAAAATTTACTCTTTTGCTGCCAAAATCTTTTGGGTAGATGATGTGACGTAGAGGAGAAATTCCTGTAAGGAGTTATATGCTTTTTCCATTTCATCAGATCTCTTTTGTAGGGAATTATATGCTTTTCCCATCCTTTTTTGCAAAGATCTCATTTCCTTTCCCCATGTTTCTTCTAACTCTCTTAAGATCCTTTATGCAATCTTCCAGGAAAGACTTGTGAGATGGGCCCAGCTCATATCTCCCTTTGGGGCTTGATCTGGAGTTGCTTTGCCTTTAGGAACCTCAGGATTTGAGCTCTATCAGAGGAGAATTTCCTGAGAAGATCCATGTCACATCCTGGAAAGAGCATTGGTTTTAGGGGCTGAAGATATGATTTTGGATGTCAGCTCTACCCATTTTTTGATATATGACTTTGGAAAGTCTCTTCACCTGCCTGGACCTTCGTTAACTGTTCTATAAAATGAGGTGAAGGAAAATAGGGGGAAGAGAAGAAATATTTATTAAAGGTCTACTACATACTAAAGACTGTGATAAATGCTTTGCAGATATCTTATTTGATCCTCACAAGAACTCTGGGAGGTAGTTTGCTATTATTATTCTCCCCATTTGACTGAAGCAAGGTCATACTGCTAGTAACTGACTGAAAATTCCATTTTCCTGACTAAGCCTTGTGCCCTATCCACTGTACACCCCAGCTGCCTAGGGGAGTCGGGTCTGAGGGGCTCCAAGGTCACTTTCAGCTCTGTCCTGGGATGTCCCAGTGTTCTCTAGTTGGCCAGTGAGTCAAAGATTTAAGATAATTATAAAATTCTCCTTTAATTTGTTGGTGTTTCTCTCACTATTCACAACTCTGAGGCATATTGAGTATATTCGTTTATAAAAAGCAGAGAGACTCCATGCTGTTCTCATGGAGTTGGACTTAGCCATGAGCCTGGGAAGCATGCTGAGAAAAGACAAGGCAAAGGCCATTTCTAGCTGTCTGGGAAATCTCCTTGAGTCAGACTGAGATCTGGGCTTCCTTATCTATTGCTCTCTGACCCCAGAGATCTCCTGGGGAATAATCACGGCTTTTGGCTCCCTCCTGACCTAAGGCTTCTGGGCCAGGCCTCCTTCCCTGTTATTTATATATGTTATACATATTACATATGTATAAATAGCAGCCAGTGTCTTCATGCTAAGGTAGATGTCATTTATTTCTCACTCTACTAGTTCAATCTGGTTTCCCTCTCTTCTTGTCTCTCCCTTGAAATTTCTTTTAAAAATGCAAATATGGTATATGCATATTTAAAATGAGATTTGCATCGAACAAATTACACACGATCTAATTCCCAGAGCAATGCTGCATCAGATGAAGAAAGGAGAATGTCACATTTAAATACTTTAATAGAAACAAACTGCATTTGAATAATAGTAACATCTTTTAAGCAGAACTTGAGGAGCACATTAATTATTCACAAGTATTCAATATTACAGAGGCAAGAGAATCTCAGACCTTAGTGCTGGGAGAGATCTTAAAATCCATGTCATCCCAGAGCCTGGGACACGTCTTCTCCTGTACTACTCCCCAAAGTCCAGGACTTGTGTTGCTGGAAACCCATTTTCTTTCCTTTTGTTACCACCACCTCCCATGCTTCTTGGGTTTCCCATCACCAAACCTGAGCTGCCAGAAGGAAAATAGTCCTGTTTCCCTATATCTTTGTCCTGCTTCCTAGAAACAGAACATAGCTCATTAAGGATAAATTGTTTTTTTTTTTTAAAGTAAATCTGGATTTGGAACTATTTCCCCATATCTTTGTCCTGCTTCCTAGAGACAGAACATAGCTCTTAAGGGTAAAATGTCTTTTACAAAACATTTCTGGATTTGGAATTAGGAGATCTGGGAGGAAAGTCTATCTTTTCTACTTTCTACTTGTGACTTCAGGCAAGATACTTCATATATCTGTAAAATGAGGGTGGGACTATGAGCCTCCAACTTCCTTCCAGTTCTGAACTGATTACTTTACGATATTACTATGTATGACATGGAATTATATGGTCCATGAAAGAGGGAGAAGGCATTTGATATTTCAATATTTCTTGTGCTTGTTCCTCAGCAAACTCGGGGTGTAGACACTCAGGATCTCTAGTAGGCATTTCTTCTGGTGGGAAATAATTCCTTTAATGCTTTGTGTCAGAATATTTTTTTCCTGAAAATATGATGCTGTGGCACAGGGGATAGAATTCTGGTTGTGGAGTAAAGAAGAAGGGAGTTCAAATCTTGGCTCAGACACTTTCTAGGTATGTATGTTACCTCTCTCAGGCTCATTTTCCTCATCTGTAGAATGAGGAAAAAAATAATACCTTCCTCATGGTGGTGTTGTGAGGATCAAATGAAATGACATAGGGAAAGAGCTTTGTACACTTTAAAGAGCTATATAAATGCTAGCATCTGAGAAGGTTTTAGCTATCTGAGAGGAAGACTATCTTAGAACCCTTATTGCAAGGTCAAGAGTACTTTGATATTTTGAGAAGTACAAAGCATTACTTTCAGGCTCTGGAAGCTCTCAAAGAATTTTAAAAATCAAATAATAGAAGTGGACTACCTCTCCCAATGTGCCCTTCCTTCTATTTGTCTTGCCTTCTCTTAGTCCCTTCCTTTTTTTACTTCTTTTAAGGTAAGATAGTCCCATATCCAACCAAGTGTGTACGTTATTCCATCTTTGAGCTAATTCTGATAAGAGTAAAGTTCAAACATTACCTGCTCCCCTTTATTTCTCTCCACTGTAACATGTCTTTGATGCTTTTTATATGAGATAATTTACCTCATTCTATCTCTTCCCTCTTCTCCCAGTGTATTCATTTTTCTCACTCCTTAATTTAATTTTTGGATATCATCCCATCGTGATCAATTCACACCTGTACTCTTTATCTAGTCCACTCTTCTAACTGCCCTAATAATGATACAGTTTTTAGGAATTACAAATATCATCTTCCAATGTAGGTTTGTAAACAATTTAACCTTATCGAATCCCTTATGATTTATCTTTCCTGTTTACTTTTTAATGTTTCGCTTGAGTCATATTTGAAAATCAATTTTTTTATTCAGCTCTGATCTTTTCATCAGGAATGTTTGAAAGTCCTCCATTTCATTAAATATACATTTTCACCCTGCTGGATTATAGTCAGTTTTTCTGAGTAGGTGATTCTTGGTTGTAAGCCTAGCTCCTTTGCTTTCTGGAATATCATATTACAAGTCCTCTGGTCCTTTAACTGCTAAATCTTGCATTATCCTGACTGTGGATCCATGGTATTTGAATTGTTTCTTTCTTGCTACTTGCAATATTTTCTCCTTGATTTGGGAGTTTTGGAATTTGGCTATTAATATTCCTAAGAGTTTTCATTTTAGGATTCCTTTGAAGAAGTGGTTCTTGGATTCTGTAAATTTCCTTGATAATTTCTTGAAATATGATGCCCAAGCTCCTTTTTTAAATATGACTTTTAGGTAGTCTAATACTTCTTAGATGATCTCTCCTGGATCTATTTTCCATATCAGTGAGAAATTTCCCATTTTCTTCTACTTTTTTGTTCTTTTGAGTTTTAAAATTGTTTGTTGATGTTCCAAGCATACCTCATCAAATTCCATTTTACCAATTCTCATTTTTTTTCCTGAGGCAATTGGGGTTAAGTGACTTGCCCAAGGTCATAGCCAGTCAGTGTTACGTGTCTGAGACTGGATTTGAACATAGGTATTTCTGACGTCAGGGATGGTGCTCTATCTACCTGGCCATGTAGCTGTCCCTCCCCAATTCTCATTTTGAAGGAATACTTTTAATGAGCTTTTGAACCTCCTTTTCCATTTGACCAATTTTGCTTTTTAAGATCTATTTTTTTAAATTAAAAAAAAGATTTATTCAAGCCTTCAATATGCATAATATTCTAAATGCTGAGGATACAAACATATCACAGTCCTTGTCCTCAAGGAATTTGCCTTCTTTTTTTTTTATTAAAGCTTTTTATTTGTATAACATATGTATGGGTAGTTCCCCAGGATTGATCTTTACAAAGCTTTACATTACAAATTTTACCCCCAGTCCCCTCCCCTTACCTAGATAGCAGGAAATCCACTACATGTTAATAATGTTGAAATACTTGACAAGTTGTACAAGAAAAATCCTATCTACAAGAAAAAAAAAAAGAAAATCAGAGAAAGGAAACACAATGCAAGCAAACCTCAATAGAGATCATGAAAATGTTACGTTGTGGTCCATATTTCATATCCCTCTCTCTGGGTGTATATGGTTATCTTCAGTGAACAATTGGAACTGGTTTGAGACAATTCTTTGTTGCAGAGAGAGCCATGTCCAACAGAATTGATCATCATGTAATATTGTTGTTGCTGTGTATGATGATCTCCTGGTTCTGCTCATTTCACTCAGCATCAGCTCATGCAAGTCTCTCCAGGCCTCTCTGAAATCGTCCTGCTGGTCGTTTCTCACAGAACAATAGTATTCCATAACATTCATATACTATAATTTATTCAGCGACTCTCCAATTGATGGGCATCCATTCAGTTTTCAGTTTCTAGCCACTACAAAAAGGGCTGCCACAAACATTCTTGCACATGTGGGGCCTTTTCCTTCTTTTATGATTTCTTTGGGGTATAGGCCCAATAGAAACACTGCTGGGTCAAAGGCTATGCATAGTTTGAATAACTTTTTGAGCATAGCTCCAAATTACTCTCCAGAATGGTTGGATCCGTTCACAGTTCCACCAACAATGTATCAGAGTTCCAGTTTTCCCACATCCCCTCCAACATTCATCGTTATTTAAGATCTATTTTTCAGTAGTTTTTGGGCCTTTTAGCATTTGATCTATTCTGTTTTTTTAAAAGGTATTATTTTCTTCATAATATTTTTGGGCCTTGTTTATTAAGCTGTTGACATTTCTTCATGATTTTCTTGCATTTCTCTCATTTCTTTTCTCATTTTCCCCTTCTGCCTCTTATTTGATTTTTAAGATCCATTTTGAGTCCTTTCAGGGTCTGAAAAAATTGTTTTTTGGGTGTGTTTTCATTATTGTAACTTTCTATGATCAGATTCTTTTTCTGCTGTTTGCTTATTCTTTCAGGCTATTTCTTAAACTTTGTAAATTTGAGCTTTATTCCCACAAGATATTAGGCACTTTCTCAAGCTTCAGGGTTTTCTGTGCTACTATTTTCAGTTAGTTCTAGGGAGTCTAAGTTTTCAGTTCTTCCAAGGTGCTATGATCTAAGGAGAAACGTAATCATTGATCTCTGAGCTGGTGCTCTGTCTTGTAAAGAACCACAATCACTCTTTTTGTTCCTCAATCAGTGACCATTGTCTGCACAACTGTTAGTGCTCTTTCCTACCTTGGGCCCATGACCTGGAACTGCATAAAGGCAATGAACAGAGTTCTGGTCCCCATACTCGGTATTTTCTGTCCAGCATCTGACCTTACCTTCTGTGGGTTAAGAACTCTGGAATCACTGCCAATTCAGTTGTCTCCAAGGCTTGCTGTTGCCTTCACAACTGCACTCTACTCTTACCCCAGGGAGACGGACCTTTCCTGCCAACCTTCTGAGTTGTCTTCAACTGAGAAATTGTTGTATCCCTGCTTTTGTTGGTTCTGCTGCTCCAGAATTCATTTTGAGGAATTATTTTAATGTTGCTTGGAGAGGCATTTGGGAGAGCTCAGGTGAGTCCCTGCCTTTACTCCATCCGGTAGTCTCCCCATAATGTTTTCAATAACCAATTATTTTTGTTAATAGAGAGGCAGCAGAGACATGTTTAATTTTCTGTGGACATATCCAATATTTGTATATCTTTACAGTTTCGGGGTACTTGAGACAAGATCCCAGAAAAGCCTCAATGCAGCTTTAAGAAAACTCTTAAATATTAAAACTGCATTAAGACTTGTTTTACCCTGCATAAATCTCATCATACTTTTTCTTCACAAAAGCTCTGAAGTTGTCAGGATATACATCCTTATTCCCATTTTATAAGAAGAAACTAAAAGCTCAGATTGATGAAAGTAGCTTAACTACGGTCACATAGGATAGAGCAGAGCTTGCACTCAAAATGTGACTTCCCACCTTGAAGTTTGGGGCTCTTTCCACTATACCATGAAATGCATACCCAATTCCCCCTTATGGCCTCTTGATATGTCTTCATCTTACTCCCTTTTCTCTCCCTGCCCACTCCAAGTACAAAGGCAGGATTGGGAAGGATGGGAAATCCTTCTTGTACTTTTTCTCCTTTCCTAAGTCTTTCATGAAGCCATTTCTGCAATTCTTGCCACTGGTCTCCCTGAATGGAGAAGAGGTGGAGGTGAGAACTGGCAAACCCAGCCCTACTGCTCAATAACATTTCCCTCAGAGTCTGAGGAAGCAATAATCAGATCCAGCTCCTGATTAGCAGCCCAACTTGTTCATCAGGTTCTCCTTTGTGTCACAGATCCTTGGGCAGGGACGGAGCTGTTATTTCAGCACTCCCTACACCACCTTGAAAAAAAGCAATATATCCTTGAGGATGTCGCCCTCATCTCTTCCATCCCACCCCACCCCTTCCTCTTGCAGTTGAATGATAAGCATAAGGTAGTGATGGTGTTATTAAAAAGCTGAGCAGAAAACACATGGGAAGTTCTTGAGAAAATTCATTTTCTCTTCCTGATGTACACTAGAGAAGACACTAAAGTTGTAAAACCCAGCTTGGCAATGACTAGATTAATTTTGGAGCACGTTTACACAGCTGCTCTCCTGGAAAAGCCTACTTTTATTGTAACTCTTGCTCTGGGAAGCCTTGCCTTTATTTAATTAAAAATGATCGGCACTGTAGGCTTTTTATAAACCAAGGTCCATGATAAAATTGCTAGGCGGGAGCGCCATTGCATTAGCTCCTTGACATTCTCCTTTATTAGCTGTCAGTTTATAATTAAAGGTTTGAGTGGCAGAACTCTGTGTACCAAGCAAAATGGTTTTGAGGATCTTAATTATTTCTAACTATCACCCTAGCAATTGGAGGAGAACAGAAGCAATGCAACTGAAAGGGACTTATTTGGCTATGCTAGCACCTCCCCTCTTAGAGAATGCAGATATGCTCTAGGGCTTGCTGTGTTTTGTGAAAGAAATTTGTGTTTTGAAATGACAGTGAAATATGTTTGGAGCAATAGACATTAGAAACAAGACAAAGAACATCCAGTGGCCTAAGAAAGGGGATCGCCCTTTGTTATAAGTTTGTTAGGAAAACAACAGTAGTCCTTGTTGGGTAGGATATTACATGTCATGATTTGGGTATTATAGGGAAAAACCTCTCCCATTGTATTTCCATTCATCAAAAAGAAAACTTTCCGATAGATTTCGCTGAATTAATAAAGAAATGAAGATCCATTTCTGCCAGTCATCAAAAGTGCAGATTTTCTCTAGAGTTATGAATTTGTGGGCTCATTGATTTCCTTTGATTTAGAAAATCTTTAAAAATGGATGTCACTTGTGTGCAGTGCTCAGCCAATTAAGAATGGCCTGAAGCCAAGGGCAAAATCTGTGAATCAATAACAATAATACAATGGCCTCCCCTCTTTGAACCTCAGTTTACCCTGTTGTAATATGAGAATACTGGATCAGATGATCATCCAGTTCTCTTTGATCAGTCTCGTTTCCGTTGATGGTACTTCCAAGTTGGCAGACATCCAGATTAGAAATTTCAAAATCCTCCTCGGTTCTTTCCTGTCTCTCTCATCCCCCACATTCACTCAAATTGCCTTGTTGATTCTGCCTCCATAAGAATTTTCTCAATCATCATGCCCTTCACTCTACTTATAGAGTTCAAACCCTCAGTACCACTTGCCTGGACTATGATAATACCTTCCTAATTTTCTTCTTGCATTAATTTCTCCTTCATTAATATATTTAATATAATATTTTTCTAAGGCACTGGTCTGGACGAATCATTCCCTTTCTCAAAGCTCTTTAATGACTCTCTGTTGCCTCTGAGCTAAAATATAAACTCCAACTTTTTATAACCTGAGTCCAGTCTACCTTTCTAGATTTATTTCATGTGGCTCCCCTTGATGCACTTTGTATTCCATGCAAATTGGCCTGTTTATAGATATCATTCATGAAAGTGGAAACAGCTAAAGTCTGACAAATGATCTAAGAAGATGCCCTGGAAGTATTAAATTGAAGTTTAATGGAGAGGACACAGGCCTTGGAGTCAGGCACTTATGATCTGGGCAAATCACACAAAATCTCTGGGTCTCAGTTAAATGAGGCGTTGGACTTGCTGACTTCCATGGTCTCCTCCAGCTCTAAAACTCTATCCTCATGAGTTCTTATGAGGGAAACTGATTAATTCAGCATAAAATAAGCTTTACTCCTTTTACTCAAAATTTCTGATTCAGTATAAAGATTAGACTTAGCATTGTGCTAGTTACCATGCTAAGTGCTGGGGATTCAAGCAAAGATAAAATAAGAATATGAAATACACATGGGAGGATCATACACAAAGTGGAAAGAGTATTGATTTGGGTGTGGGATAGGTCAAGTTGAAACGAGCTAAATGAGGTCATTTCTATTTCATTGGCTGGTAGACTTTATTCTTTTTTATGCAGTTACATGGCAGGTACCATAATTGCTCATCCTTTGTTCTCAAAGAGGACCAATGACATCATGAGTTACCTTGATTTAATTCAAGGAGGAGACATTTGGCTTCTACTTGGACTCTCCTCATAACCCTTCCCTTCTCCCTAGGATTGCTTTTTGGGGGTGAATGTTTGTTTTATTTTGTCTAGGTCCAGATGTACACATCACATCTTGAGATGCTTTGTGCCATTGCATCAGTCATTATGGCGTTCATTCTTTGTCCCACTTCCCATCTATCTTGTCAATCAGCAGGTATTTAGAGAAAGCTGGGTGGTATACTCAAGAGACTTCTGGGCCTGGGTTCCGGAAGACCCTGATTTAAATCCACCCTCAGACAACAATGTGACCCTGGGCAACTCACTGAAACTGTCTCAGTTACCTCATTTATAAAATTGAAATAATAAGACAACCCATTTCTTTAGATTTTGTGAGAATCAAGCACTCAGCACAGTGTCTAGCATGTAGTAGATGCTTAATAAATCCTTGATCCTTTCCATTCTCTATGCCTTCAGATTCCTCATTAAGGGATATGACAATAAAAACAAAAACAAAAACAAAACATTCTTTTTCTCAAGGAGCTTACACTCTAATGGGGAGACCACATGTAAACTACTATTCAAATACATATTTATTCTATCATTTAAAAAACTGGGACAATTAATTTTTTTTATTCCATGTAGTTTCATTTAAGATTTCTTGAAATATAGCCCTGGAAAAGCAGGCTTCTATAAAGCTCTTTGGGATTTAAATGGAGCTACTTGACCTGGCCTTAATTACAAATCACTTGGAGTCTCACTGATTGGCCAAAAACAAGTCCCAGTCCAAGCCTCATTGGTCATTGTTTGGGTTGGATTGGCTCTGAGTAAGCATAAATAGCAGTTGTTTCTTTTCAGGCCAGAAACCCAAGGATCTTCCCCTCCCAGAAGGATTTATTTTTTTGAGTAGTAGATAAAAGAATCCATTTTTTGGTCTAATTTCTTACCTAGCCTTATTCACTGAATGGATATTGCCTCTGACAAAATAAAATAGGAGAAAGATTTTTTTTTTTTAAAGCTAAGGTCTTCCACTGTAACTAGGGCCATCTCCAGTCATCCTGATCTAGATCTTGACACTAGACCCACATTTCTCTGGAGGAGATATTGAGGCTGATGGTTTTACACTTAAATCCAATTCACTTACAAGTCAAGACATTACCCTTCTGATGTCATTGGTCCTCTTCAAGAACAAAAACCAAACAACAACATATATAGACAACTACAATATAAATCTCCAGTCTCCTCCTCCCAACAAAATGTAAGGATTAGTTTGCTATATTACCTTTATTGGGCTAATTTAAAATAAATATAAGAAGACTATTCAGAGAAAATAGTCATCTATTTTTTTTCTTGCTTGTTAGTGGCAATAATCATGCAATCTGAATATCATGGATATTTTAAATTGAACTGATTTCCATTAACAACACAATGCAGCTGTTTCAAAGAGCTGTTGAGGTATCTGAATAGGTAACTTATAGCTTTAAATAATCACATATGGGGTGCTTTGAGATCCCTGGGATTGTCAGCAAGCAGCTCTGCACTAATTAGCTCCCAGGAGGAAAGTTTTTTTCCTTTTTTTTTTTGTTCTGGGTTGAGCTTTGAATAAAGGGAACCAGTAATGTTGGCCTCCCATTGGCATTCAGGGAAGGTATCATTTCAGATCCAAAGACAGTGCTGATGGCCACAAAAGCTGAAAATGCTACAGAGAAGGTAGGATGTATATGGCACGAGAAACTGACTTTTGTTTTTCTTTCCAAAAGAGCCAGATTACGCTAATGACACATTGTTTATTAATTTTTTTTCTGCTGGGTAAAGGCTTTATTATCATGAAGCTATAATTTCCTGTTCCTTAATACAAATCTGCAGTGACATTTGAAAAATGGAATTTGAGGCTAGTCTCAATGCTATTATGGTTCGTTCTGTGCTCTGTGCATTCATTCTTTGTATGGTTATAGCTGAAGAGAGATTTTTGGAGACAAAAAGCCCTGCAAGTTGGAGAAAACAGCATTATGATGGCTGAAGAGCCTATTAAACACATTGATGGAGAATTTACTACCCTGCTGTTCCAGAGTAATGTCAGACACAAAAAGTCCTTCTCCAAATTTGGTACTACACTTGCCAACTCTCCTAAATCCCTCTCATTAGGTTAATTAGTAGTGTTAGGAAAATAAAAGGCTATTGAAGAAATGATTTATCTTCTGTAGTGGGTGTAAAAGACCAGATTTGGCTTAAATGTTCTTGGCTCACAGTAGTTTTGTGCTGTGGAGTTCTTCTTTGTCTAAAACACAACGTGCTTTTAAGTCTGTGTTCTTCATCGCAAATGCAGTTATAAATGAAATCTTTTAAAATCAGTATAAATAGAGCTTGCAGTAGCCTTTCTTTGAAGTCACTGGTCTTACCATTTTTGTACCAAATGAGAAATAAGCTCACCCAAGGTGTGCTCTACTTTCATGGGAGACGCCCAGTGTCGATTCCAATGGACATTAGGACATTAGAGTTATCTGTAAGTGGACAGGTCTTTCAGATGCTCCTGTTGGAGGTGGGTAACATTGTACTAGTTGCTTAGAGCCCATAGAATATTAGTCTTCTTAATGAAGTCCCCAACCATTAAAAAGAGTTTGACCTAACAATTATAGAAAAAAGGTCAAATGGATGACAAATATCTCACCTACACTATGACATTCAGTTCACTGAATTAGCAAATTGGTGCACTTATCTGGAAGGGCATCACAGATGGACAATGAACTAGTCCCAATGTCCCTTTTGATTCTGGACTGGATTTCACTTGGAAAATTACATGGCACTTAAAATGATCTTAAGCTTCTCTCTGACACAAAAGCCAACTTTTTCTTAAAAAAAAAAAAAACAAACCCAGTATTCTAGTGATCCTTTCTGGAGCCAAAATAGAGCTACTTAAAACTGAAGAATAAACTTATAGAGTGCCCAACAGGTGATGTTGAGATATTTGGTGGGTTTCAGTTGGCTATACAATATTACCAGTAGAGATTTTTGTGCAAGAACTAATATGAGGGATATTGAGGAAATGTATGATAAGAAAAGGAGCCAAGCTGGTTATTGAGAGGAAGAGTTGACAGCTGGATTACCTGGGTACAGTAATAGTATGTCCAAATTTTTGAAAGGTCTAGAAGAAGGGTCTCTTTTTATGGATGTCCTTATCTTTAAAATACAAAGATTCCATGGTTTCTCAGATCTTCTCAGGTAAAGATCTGTGATCCAAAAACGTAATTTGTTCATTCAAAATAGATTTATTAAACATTATGTGTGGTGCTAAGTGCCAAGGTACAGAAAGAAGCAGGCAATCCCTGCCCTGAAGGAATGGGGGAGACAATATTCAATCAATTATAGGCAAAGCAAGCAATGTATAGGATAAGTGAGGAATAATTAAAAGAGGGAAAGCATTGGAATTAAGAAGGGTTCGGGAAGACTTTCTATAGAAAGTGAGAATTCAACTGGGATTGAAAGGAGGCCAGATTGGTCAGTCATCAGAGTGAAGAAGAGAGAGCATTTAAGTTATAAGCTATAGCCAGGGAAAATTACTGAATCCCAATCGTGGAGCGTCTTGTTCATAGAACAAACTAGATGCCAGATAGTGGATTGAAGAGTTTGCCTTGGGTAGTAAGATGTAAGAAGAGTGGAAAGATGGGAGGTAGTCCTAGCTTCCTGGTCTTAAGTCAAATGACCATCTGTGAGAAAGGAGCCCAGATGCCAGCCTAAAGCATAACAGAGAGAACCCAGAGCATCTCAAGAACCCAAGCATCCTAAGGCAGCCATGAATATGACTGGTAAATTCTCTTTTGGAAAATTCGCTAGGATGGAGAAGATAAATTAAGATGTAAAAAAAAAAAGAATACATCTATGGTCCAAAGTGGACTAATCTTTATAGATATCAAGCAGGAGGCCTGAAGCTCAATATGGAAAATTTTGAAGATGCATCAAGATCCCTTCTTAGAATGGTCTAGAGCTTCATCTTTTTCTGTGTCATGGACCCCTTTGGTAGTCCATGGAAATCTATAAGGACCTTCTTAGAATAATGTCTTTAAATAAAAATTGAAGGAAATGCTAACTTCCCCTTAGAAGTTAGTGAAGATAAAGATTTTTTTTCCTCACTCATTTTCACGACTCTGTGATATCTCTACATGATTGTAAACCCAAATTTAAGAGTTCTTGGTCTAGTGGAACTTGCCTTTGGTTTCTTGCTTTGAAATTTCACTATATTCTAAATTTTCCTATTCCTAGTCTGAAGACAGCAAGCCATCTGAACCATCATGGTATCTGGCATGGGTTCTAATTTATAACATTCAAATTATTTTAATGAATAAAGAGCATGGAGGAACACCAAAAACCAGTTTTAGGGAGAGAGATCCCTACTTCATGAGCTTAAATTTGGATGTGAGAAATGAATGGGAAAATAATCTTAATTTATCATTCTCTATTAATTAACTTCCTCTACCCTCACCAAACTTATAGCTTCCAGAGGCAGTAGAACTTGAAGAATACAATAAGGAGCTCATTAATAGGAGAATAATAAGAAAAGGTTATCAAGAAAATCAATTTGAAATATTGTTCTATAAATTGTTTCGGGGTTTTATTCACTTGGCTCTTTATCAATTCATGTAAGTCTTTTTGTATGGAGAGAAAATAAATCCTTGTTAATTTAAAAAGTGCATATGCAAATCCTTTTATACGTATCTATGAAAATCAATGTGGAATGCAGATGTTTTAAAGTGTTTCATATAGAAGGAAAAAAATTAGAAAAAAATATGGCACTGATAAAACATTGCCCCAAACTGGGTTTGGAACTTCCAGTGATATCTAGAGACATCTTAACCAATGAATCTGAGATTCTAAAAATCTAAATGGGATCCTCCTTTCTCAGCTTTCCAAGAAAATGAAAATAAGAATTTCTCAGCTCAATTGTGCTTCCCATTTCTCAGTAATGCATTTTGAGAGTCAACCATGCACTAGGGAGTGTCCAATCCCACATTTCCTCATTCTGAGAAAGTAATAAATGCATCCATTACACTCAGTAGTCTCTACTGGCTGATGCTGCCCATTTTCCAATGACTAAATATTTTATCTCCACGTTTCCAAGGCTGATCTAGCTCCCTGTACTCAGGGAGGTGTGAAACTCTGTAGTACTTCAGGGTATAAGCTGATTGCCAACAGAAGGAAATCTCTCTCCCCACACACAGCTTAACACAGTGGGCCCTGTGGCATGCTGGGATTTTCTTGTCTTCCTTTGAAATATTTTGCTTTTGATGCCATATAAGGGGGGCACTAAAATGGATAAAATAGTGCTCAAGAGGCGTGTGGCCTTTGTTACAATCTCACAAGACTGTAGTTAAATTGAAAAGTTAGGAACAAGAATCAAATCCAGAAATCCATGTACTCTGTCTTTAATGCTCTGTTCCTATCTCAATAATGAAATCATTCATCTTCCTAATTATCCTCCAATAGTTTCTTTTAAATACACACATATAGACACACAACAAGAAGCAACCTCCTTCCTACCCATCCCCCTTCTACACGGATGTACTTATTTTTTCCCTAAGGAAAGATTAGAGAAAGACTTGAAGGCCTTTTACCTCCATCTCTCTTTCCCCAACAGGGCTGAATGTTCACAGAGAGGTCATTGCAGATTGCAGAGATTTTATAGTCTGAAGTTTGGCAAATGATTTTTAAAAAAGAGACACCATGATGTCCCCCGAAGTCATGTTGTGTTCATGCTCCAAAGTGGCTTTTTTCATCTCTGTGCTCTTGTGATTCATCTTATAAATGTGACTGAAATACTACAGCTTATTTTAAGAAACACCTATTTGGAACCCTTTGATTAGTGATGGAGTCCTTTAAGACAGTGGATAAAACCTCCATTGCTATACATTTTCCCACCCATGTTGAAATACCTGTTTTAGAGAATAGCCCCATCAGGATCTCGATACCCACCTGCTGATCACGATTCCTGGAAGACTGGAGGCCTTATTCCCTATTGCCTCTCCTGCTCCTTTTTGGAATCTGTGCCATGGCTGCTGAGATGTACTTGAAATATAGGTCTGCATTACACATCAACAATTTTGGGATCAAAGTTTTATTTATGGTCAAGTGGAAAGAGTGTCAGAGTATGTAGACTTAGCTTCCCGTCCCAGGCCAATCACTATTTAACTTTTTGTGTTCTCTGAGCCCCAATTACCTAATTCTATAAAATGAAGGTGGTGGATTCCATTGACACTATGGTCCCTTCCAGCTTTGACATTCAACGATCCGATAAAGCTTTCTGGGACCTTCACCCAATTTTCAGTTGCACAGAATTCAACTTTTTTCCACCTAGATCTTTGGGCTGACATTAGATACCTGCTTAAACTTAATTTCTCTAAATCAGATTCTATTTCATTCTCTAGAACTATTTGACACTAGAGATAAAAAATATACCTAAAAAAAGTAACAAAGAGTGAAAATCTAGACCCTCTTAGCATCCCCTAGATTTCAGAGGGTTAATTTTAACTTATAAGAGTAATGATTGTCATTATAGATTGGAAATTGGGAGAGATCTTAAAGGGCATTGTGTCCAACCCTCTCATTTCACATGTAAGGAAACTGAGGCTAGAAGAGATTCAACAAGTTGCTCAAGACGCAGGTTTTAGGAATAGAAAACAAGAACTCAAGAATGCTATTGAGCATTCAAAGGAAATCCAATCTGGTTGGGCAAGCTGTTTGAGAACTATTTAAAGATAATCGCCAGGTAGTATGGTACAAGTTGATGGTGATGTCGGACCTGGAGACAGAAAGATCTGAATGCAAATCCTATCTCGGATACTTGGTGACTTCATGACTTTGGGGGAATCATTAACTCTTTTGTCATTTGTAGTCTAGAAACGATCAGACCCATAGTAGCTGCCTCCAAAGGTTTGTGAGATAATTTATGTGCAGCACCATATAAATGTCAGGTGCTATTATGTTAGCATCTTTGGGTCACTATGGTACCGCTAAGCGCTGTAAGGAGGTTCAGACAATAATAGTAAAGTTTAGAGACTGTAAAACCGTAGAATGTTGGAATTGAAAGGGACCTTGGAGACCTTCTAGTTCAACACTTTCACCGGAGAAATCATTTTTATTGATGTTTTTTTTGTCTTTATAGCAGTCATTTCTGCCTCTCTTTCAGATGGAATCCTTTGTGACAAAGAAAAATAATCGGACACAATGATCGCATCCAACAACAGAGAGAACTTCCTCCATCCCTGCTTTGCTGGGAGGGAGGTTTGTTTCTTTCTCTGCTTTCTGGGACCTTTTCAGTTTGCAGGATTTTCAATGATCAGAATTCAGCTTTTTCTACCTAGATCCTTAGGCTGAGATTAGATACCTGGTTTAAACTTAATTTCTCTAAATCCAGGATATATTCAAGACATCCTCCACACAGAGAACACAGGACAAGGGAGCGAGCCACTGAGGCTCTGATATTGCCCTGGGAACAATTTATTTCTACCTCGCCACAGTGCGCTTACTTATCATTCCCGGGATGGGGTCTCTTCTCATCTGAGAATTCTGGGTAAATATTCCGGGATGCTGCGCCCAATTAAAATGAACCTGGAGCTCAGTACTGGCGAGGGCTACCTGCTGCTCTGTCAAAGGGCCGCTAGCATTTTCCTAAGTAAGATAAGGAGTCGTCCAGTTTTTCTTGGAACTTCTTTCCCACTCTGAGTCGCACAGAAACTCGGCGGGCACAGATATTAGTGTACAAGGGCCAATTTGCCTGTTGGCTATGGCACAAAGTCGTACCCCCCTCTGGTCTCTGCCCACGCTGTGCCCCATGCTTGGGACACGTTCCCTCGGGACTTTTTCCTCCTAAGAACTTTAACTTCCTTCATGGGTTACCGCATTTCCCCACGCCTCTAGGAAGTTCTTCCTGTTCCCCACTACTCCGCCCCCAATTATCTGGAACTTATTCTTTGTGAGCCTCAGTTTCCTAACCTGTAAAAAATCAGTGACCTCTAAGGGCTTTTCCAACTGAAAGCCTATAATCTTTCAATCCGGGTAATGTCACATCCCCGCGTGATGCGAAGAACCCTGAAGGTAACAGCTGCTTTGCCTCTCAGGGATGCGGCAGTATCTTGTGCTTTTTTGGGGGGGGGGGTTCATCAGTTTAGGGCGTTCCTGAGGCGGGAATTCCCTCTGTTAATGTGCATCAGCAGGGATTCTGCCTCTGAATTAGGTGCCCAGAGCCCCGAGGGGTCAAATGACTTGTTGGGGGTCACAGGCGTCAGACGCAGTCCTTGGACCTGCGCTCTCCCGGATCTGGAACTAGCGCCCCCCGCCGTCTATGGCTTTGCCCCTAGGAGACGATAAATGCTCGTGCTCCCATGATTCCCTGGGCCCCTGCTCCCTGAAGGGCAGGTATGTCACGTTTCCCCTCCCCCAGAGAGCTCTGCTAGTCTTACGGGAGTTTGGGGATACCTAGTGTCTCTGACGGCGGCGTAAGCCCCTACTGATGGTGCTCCCCCCATTTTAGGCTCCTTGTACCCAAGTGCACTTAACTACCTAACAAATTCGGTTTTGCAAATGAATGTTTACTTCAGGGAGGGAGGGGGAGGGGACAGAAGGGGGAAGGGGAGGGAGAGGGACGCGGAGGGAGGGAGAGAGGAAGACACTTGTTTAAAGATACAGCCTGTTCTGGCTACACAGCCAGGGGAAAGAGGCGGTTTCCACCCACGTGGTAAGAACTCAGAACGCCTTCTCCCACAAGTAACTCTGCTGTGTCCCTGATCTCCCCAGATCCTGAAGAAGCACGGTTTTAGAGGGTCTTGGGGCTCTATGAGGGAAAATGGGAGTGCGTGGGGTAGATGGAGGACGGACAATCTGTTCTCCTGCCAAATGTCTCCCTTTTAAGGAGACGAGCTATTTTGGCCCATCAAAGCTAGAATTGGATATTATGTCAGAGGTCAACGTGGGAAGGGAAAAGGAAGAGGTCCAGCCCCTTATTGCTGTCCCACTTAGGATGTGAATCCGATTGTTTGTCTATTTTATGCCATAAATGAGTGTGATTCCTTTACTTGTGAGAGATTGCATGATACAATGATAGATCACTGGATTTGGGATCAGTGGAGGCTAAATCCTATTTCAGATTCTAGTTAGTTGGACAACTCTGGGCAAAGCATGTATTATGTATTACTTCTTGTAGTCCATTTTCCTCTTCTGCAGAATGGGTGTAATAATAGTGCCCGCTTCAGAATTATGGTGAACATTAAATGAGATTTTATTATATATATATGTATATACATATATGATATATATTAAAATTTAAAGCAATATAAAATATTGTTATTTATTCCCCCAAACATGTCCCACATATATAAAGAGACTGAGAGAGTCACAGGTTTAATGACTTGTCGAGACTCAGTTAGGAAATGTCCATAAAAAGAGCCCATTTTAGGTCTTCCTGACTTTAAATCCTGTACTCTGTCTGCTGCCCCATTTAATCGCCTTGAATGCTCTCAGAATTTCTGAAGGTTGGTCTCAGGAGTTGGTATAATGTTTCATATCCACTATTATTATTGTGTTATCCTCTTAACTATCTCTTTCTAAAAGCTACTTAAGGCTAGCTGACTATGAATCTCAGCTGGTCACCTTGGAGGGAAGATGACCAGTGGGGGCTCAAGCTAATGACATTAGAGCATCATCTCTGATTCATCAGGGATTATCCCTCAAACCATTAAGGGGAGCCATAAGCTACCAGCTCTAGGTACCAGACTCCTCTATAAGAGCTACTGAGACAAGGATCCTCAGAGTACACATGATCTACATGCAAAACATTGTTTGGTACAGAATAGCTCAGATTTTTCTCTATTTTCTGCTGAGGTTCCAAGTTGGAAATTATTTTATTAGTTCTTCCCTAAATTTCTGCTGTCTTCCAGGCGTGATTTTTTTTTTGCCTTCTAACTTCCAAAGTTGTGAACTGCATTACTCAATTTAGACTCATCTGTGAATTTAATTAACACGAGGTTTCCAGATCATTAATGAATGTTAAATAAAACTAGACCTAATATTAATCTCAATTAATCTTTGCTGACAAAGGGACATTTGGACAGTGTTATCTATACTTTAAGTCCTGCCATAACCCTCTGTAACATGAGATTTACATTTGTCCTTGACATTGATATTATGTAAGCCATATAAATTAAGGGAAATATATATACTTCCCATCTTGGAATTTAGCCATAATGTTCTGACTTCTTGGCCAAAGAAATTGGGACTCTTAAAGGCCATCATTGGAGTGACATTAAGCACTGATAAACTTTTGTGTTAGCATACAAAGGAGGAGGGATTTTTTTCAGGTCTCCTTATTTCATTAGTAATTGTTCACACACTGCCACATTCTCTGGTAATCATGTTTTCTCAGGTGGTTGTCACTTTTGAAATTGCTAATTGGACTCTCTTTTCTTCTTTAAAGAGCATTTCTTTAGCTTGCTCTGCTTTTCTTACAAAAGCAGAACTCGTCATACAATATTGCCTTTCTGTTGCTTTTTTTTTTAAAGTGTGCTCATAGAAATTAGAACTGGAAGGGACCTTTAGAGTCAGAGTACAAACTCTTCCTTTTGGAGATACTGAAACTGGGGCCCAGAAAGTCATATAAGGAGATCACATGGGTAAAAATGGTCAGAGTTGGGATTTGAAATCAGATGACTTGACTTGTACACCATAACTCTTAGAACAATATCCCAATGCCCTCACTCATCACAATCAAAAAGAAACTGATTTTCTATTATGCCCTGTGTTAGGATATGCCTCTTATCTCTTCCTTTAGTTAAAAAAATGAAAAGCTTTCCTTTGTATTTCAATGACTTTTCATTTCCATGGGTGAGAATCACAAACCAGATGCTGTTTTTCTCAACAGCAAACTTCTAAATCTGGTTACACGTGACACACGTGATCTTCAAGAATGGCGTTCACTTTGATGGAAGACACAAAGCCTGAAGATGGCCAAAATGGGGTTGGAGTCATCAGCATCCAAGTAGGGTTGCCAACCAGGTAGTACTTTTTTTTCTGAGGCAATTGAGGTTAAGTGACTTGCCCAGGGTCACACAGCTAGGGAATGTTAAGTGTCTGAGATCAGATTTGAACTCTGATCCTCCTGACTTCAGGGCTGGGGTTCTATCCACTGCGCCACCTAGCTGCCCCCAACCAGGCAGTATTTAATTGCTGAGATTGGCATTTTATCACAAAAGTTGATTAGTTCCTTTTTATGGACCATGTTATAGTCTTTATATCGATGATGCTGCTTAGAGTTTCAAATTCTGGCTCTGATCTTTTGGGAGTGAGCAATGGGTTGCCTGCCATACACCCACTGAGCTACTTGTTGATCCAAACCTGTTCATTGACTATGGTTGGGGGGGGGGGGTCAGTTGTGGACCTCAACCCTGTGCTGCTGCCAATCTACCCTATTGCTGATGTCAACCTTAAACATAGAGTATACATTTCCTATGTAAAAAAAAATAAACAATTTGTTCATGTTAAGTTCCTTGAAACTAGTCTTTGATATTGGCTCTTATATGTTAAAATTTTCTATTAAGTTCTGGTTTGGTTGGTAGAAAGTCCTAAAAATCTACAAGTTCATTGAATGCCCATTTTCCCTCATTCAATATTGTAGATAATTTTGTTGCATATGATATTTTTGGCCACAGGCCTAGTTCTTTTGGTTGTCGGTAGATAGGATTCTAGGACCTGTGGTCTTTTATTGTCAGCTGAGGAGTCCTGTACAATTCCAATTGTAACTCCAGCCTATTTGAATTACTTTTTTCTTGTTTCTTGCAAAATTTTCTCTTTGATCTGGGGTTTCAAAATTTGGCAATAATTTTTCTATATGTTTTCTACAAAAGGTCTTGTCGAGGCGCTGATTTTTTTTTATTTCTACTTTCCTTTCATGTTCTATCATTCCAGGAAAATTTTCTTGCAAGAAATAATCTTGCATCATTTTGTCAAAGTTTTTTTTTTGGTCACCACTTTCAGGCAGTCCAATTATCTTTATATTTTCTCTTCTTGATCTGTTCTCCAGATCTGTCATTATTCTTGTTTCACATTCTGTTCTATTTTTTCATTCTTTATAATCTGTTTTGTTATTTCTTGGTCTCTGTTAGCTTCGCTGGCTTCCACTTGCCCAGTTCCAATTTTCAAAGAATTATTTTCATTTCTGCGGCTCTATTTCCTTTTCTGGTAGGTTAACTTTCTTTTTATAATCTTATTTTCTTGGATGATTTTTATTTTTTTATTTTTTATTTTTCCTCAATGTTCTCATTTGATTTTTAAATTCTTTTTTGACTTCTATAAATTCTCTCTGGGCAGGGAGCCATTTCACATTACTCTGCTCTGGCCCAACTCTTCTTGATTTTTCACCAGTCTATGTTCACCCTGAGGTGCAAATTCCCTCTGTTTGCAGGGAAAACTGGAGAGCTTGAAGTTGACTGACTAGTCTTCCTGGGTTCACAAAGTACTGAACAAGACCAATGATGGCAAACCTGGCGTTTGGGGGGCAGCGCATTGCAGTGGGCAAATTCTAGATTGGCAGTCAGAGAACTTACGCTTAAATCTTGGTTCTGCCACTTGCTATCTGTGTGACCTTGGGCAGGTCCACTTCCCTCTGTGGATTTTAGTTCCTTATTTGTAAAATGAAGGCATTGGGCCAGTCCATCCATTAAATCTGTGACTGAGAAACTGGCAGCCACGAGGGCGATATGATACCATTGGTGATTGACCTCTGTGATACCGACTGAAGGCTACTGTCACACACATGGACGGCTCATGTCGAAGGGTGTTGAAAGGATCCTGGCCAGGGGCTTTTATCAGGAGGGCCCCTGCTGATGGATGCTGTCATCCCTTCCTGGTCGTCCTGGCCCCGGACTCTTTGTGGCCGGAGGCAGAGGCAGACCCAAACAGGTTGGGCTTCAAGGCCAAGAGCCACCCCTACCAACCACTGTTACCTACCAGCCTCTCCAGGCTGCCCAGGAGGATGTCGCTTGCTCTTGCAGCTGTCACCACTCTTCTTATTTTGCTTTTTGTCACAGTGACAACATGGCCCTAGTGGAGAGAGAGCACGGGCAACCTCCCTGTCCGAGTTCCGGGCACCTTTCCCAGAAGAATGCCCGCCTGCCTTGTTAGAGTTTCCTCGCCTGGGAGCTCCTGGGCCAGTGAAACCAGCCCTAGCCCCTACCCCATCGCTGTTGTCGCCATCATGGTTATGAGTGGCCACGTGGCCCAAGGAGATGTTTGGAGGCCGTCCTTTGCAGGGGAAAGAGCCGGTTTGGGGTTAGACAGCCTCCAGCAATTACTGTTAAGTCTCCCTGGACCACAGGTCTCCATCTCACAAAAGGCAGACCTCTGTGGTCCCATCCAGAGGAAGATGGCTCCCTCTCACTGCCAAGTCAGAAAGGGGAAAGGATCTCACGCTTGCTTTCCATGGAAGGCTCCCACCCACAGGGGCCGGAGCTCCCTGAAAAGCTTTGGTAGCAGACATCATCAGTCCCCCATGCCGGCGCCTTGTCCTCAGCTGGATTTGGTTCCATTGGAACAAACAGAGGCCTTGTCAAAGCGTGCAAATAGCGCCTTGGCCGAGGCTTCAGGTACGGATCCCTGGCTTTCTGCCACTTGGGCAGGGATGGAGGGCCAGGCTGTTTAACAGCTGTGGTTCCTGGCTGCATCGGGGGATTCTTGCCCTTGGGACTAGCTGGCCACCAGGAATCTCCGGGCTAGGAGCCACTCTGGCTCTGGGTGCTCGCCAGCTTCTAAGGGGCCACTCGCCAATGCTTCTCATTCAGAATAGAACGTGAGCCCTGTATGGGATTGGGCAGATAAAGCTGCCCATGTGCCCAGTCTGTATCAAAGCAGACACATGGTTTTCAGATGGATCAAGGGGCTGATGGTCGCTCTCTGCTTCTCCCTAGCATGGATTCCACTCAGGGCCTAGCATTGATATCCATTGATTGATTGATTGAATTTGGTTCAATACAACTTAATTCAATAAATACCAAAGGCTTACCAGGCACTGAGGAAACCAAACCCCAAATGGCACAATCTTTGCCCTCTGAGAACTTACTTTCCACTGGGACTGGGTACCCCAGGAAGCCAATAGGAAGTCCAGTTATCCCTTCCATATTGCAGCTTTTCCCATTGTGATTCCACTATATTTCAGGTCAACAAAGAAATTAAATGGGATTTTTTTGGAGGGAGTTTTGTGGAAAGTACAGACAAAAGCCAGCAGACAACACAGAGCCCATAACCAAAGGCTTGTCTCAAATACTTATACCCCATAAAAGAGAAAAAAATTCAGACTTTATTGGGAAGAAGGGAGAGTCAAAACGATTTATGCAGATGTTCCACAATTGTGGGGGTGCTCAGTTTCTAAGCTTCCTATCAGCCACAGCAGTCTATGAGGCTTCTGTCATGAAATATTCTGAATGCTGAATGCAAGAGCCAATACTGCTTCTCTTTCAGAAACAAATAAATAGCCCTGGCCAGATCACTGAAATTTTAATGAAAAAACCTTATTGCACTTCAAAATAAAAAAAAAAAGCAAGCAAGCAAACAAAAAAAAACAAGCCAAATACTCTTGGATTCAAGTGACTTAGAGTTGAAACAGTTGAGGAAACGAGTGGGGAACAATCCCCTGTTGGGAGATGAAGAATCATAGAATGCTTTTTAAAAGGGACAAATTAAATACAAAAGATTTAAGAAAGAAGATGCCATCTGCATCCAGAGAAAGAACTGGTGAATAGAAGTATGCATAGAATGGCTTTATATATATATATATTTATACACACATACATACATACATAATCTGTGTGTCTGTCTGTCTAATGGTAGCCATTGCTGAGGTATGGGTGGGGGGTGAGATATGGGAGATGGAAGGAATAAAAGAAAGTTACATAAAAACGTTATTATATATTTGAAAGAAATAGCAAGTTATACTGAAATGATTTACAATTTCATGTCCAATCATATTTTGTTTTTTTCTATTCTACCGTGTTATAGAAATGCTTATTTTATTTCTTAAAATCAAATTAAAGAATACATTTTAAAAAGAAAAAAAATAGGACACAGACTCCCTAATAGATCCTGATGTATTGATTAGAGAGATAAATGGAAAATCTGCCCCTTAACAGGTTTACAACTCAGTGGCAGTAGTAATAAACACTTCCGAGTTCCAAGTAGTCAAAATGGACTCCATCCAATTATGTTATCTCTTCCCCTTGGCTGATTTGAACCTGTTGCTCCAGAAACTCTTTTCTTGGGAAGGAGATGTCAAGAGTAAATCAACAGTTGATAATTTTAATCTTCTTTTCTGCACATGATTTTGGGTCATCTTTATTTACAGTAGGCAGCCTGTCCTTAGCTATGTGGGCTTCAGGAAAAAGGCTTATTTATATTTAAAGCCTGAAAACTGAAGGAAAAGAGAAAAGACTTGTTTAGCTAGTAGAGTCTTTTTTTTAAAATAAGTTTTTATTGATACTTTCTATTTCTTATGTCCCTGTAGCATCTCTTATTTTCCCTCTCCTATAGATGTATAAAGATAGTATTTTTGGAGAGGAAAAAAATATTACAATGGATTGATATATTGCCAAAGTCCCCAAATATGTGATGTGTGACTCCTATGGATCAAGTATGTGACTATGGAAATCTTCACACATCTCTTCATTCAAGTCCCACTTGATCTTTATCATTTTATTACATTTATTTGTGATTTTTTTGGTGGGTCATTATTTTTACCTACATTGTTGTAGTTACTACAGAGATTATTTTCTTACTGCACAATAATATTCCATTATATTTAAGTAGCACATTTTTGTTTAGCCAGTTCCCAGTTTGTGGGTATCCATTTCATTTTTAATTCTTAGCTTTCATATACACACACACACACAAATACTGTTCTAAATGTTTTAGAGTAAATGCAGACTCTTTTTTTCTTATCAGTGACTTTTCTTGAGATATAAGATCAGTAATGGGCATCTTGGTCATATATTTGTACAATTCCATTTTTTTAATGAAACGTTCCATTTTATAATTCTATCAACAATGTATTAGTTTGTTTATCTTTCCATACCCCCTCTAACATTGCCTATTGCCATTTCTTGTAATCCTCAGGATGATTTTGCTTTGATTTTTTCCTGTTGTTATTAGTGATTTATTACATGTATTGAATGTGGTTGTGGATACTTTGAAGTTCTTTTGATAACTTTGTTAGACCATTTATATATTCAGGGATGACTTTTATATATGCACTAGCACACAATCATATGCATGTGCATGCAGAATTATTCCTTCCACATTGGGGCAGTCAGGGGTATGGCACCCCTATGATGTGGAAAATCCGTGTGAAATTATTGGCCCTCCTTTTGTACCAGAAAAGAAGTCTGAATTTTCCTTTTTCTTTTATGGAGTGTTTACAGTACCTTCGTGTAAAATTTGGGTTAAGCATGTGGTCATAGGCTCTATATTATTTGTTGGCCTTTACATGTTATGTGGCTTCCACAAAACTCCCCCCAAATTCTCACTTATTTTCTTTTGCTATCCTGAAATATATAAAAATCACAACGGTGAAAGTTGCAGTATGGAAAGGATAACTGTATATATTTTTATATATATTTATATTATATATTATAATATATATTATATATAAATATATATGTATATTTATATATATTTACTATATAATTACTTGTATATAAATATATATTTTATCAACACATATAGTTATATATATATATTTTACTAGTTGTAGAATGTACACTAGTGTGTATATATGCATATATTCTACTATAAATAATATATTTTTATATTTATATTTATATGCATATATGTATATATATATATGCTAGGAGAATCTTGAAGTAAAGGGGAACATATTTGCAAATATAGTAAATTCTCTTCCTTAAGTTATTCAATCATTCATCCATCAAAAAGTTATTATGCACCAATATACACCAGGCACCACATTCAGCTTGGTAATACAAAACCAAAATAATCCTTGATTTCAAGGTGCTTCCATTCCAGTGGAGGAGGTAGAAAGGGGGAAGAACAAAGCATGTAAACTCTGCTCTTGGCTTCCATATATGGATTTCCCTTAAACAATAGGTTTGAGAACAGTGCACCAATTGATAGTGTTATGTAGTGACTTTCTTTTTGCTGAGGCAATTGGGGTTAAGTGACTTGCCTAGGGTCACACAGCTAGGAAGTGTTAAGTGATTGAGGCCAGATTTGAACTTGGGTCCTCCTGACTTCAGGGCTGTGCTCTAGCCACTGTGCCATCTAGCTGCCCCTATGCTGTGACTTTCTTCCCAGTCTTTTGAAGACCCCCTCTCTACCTGGAAATAGGAAGGGTGTCAAGCAGCAAGGATAGAGTAATGGTCAGACTGCATCTGGAGTTTTATGTTCAGATCTTAGCATTTTATTTTATTTATTATTTTATAAAGCCTTTTATTTTCAAAATATATGCAAAGATAGTTTAACATTCACCCTTGCAAAACCTTGTGTTCCAGACTTTCCTCTCTCCCTTCTCCCATCCCTTCCCCTAGAAGGCAAGTAATCCAATATATGTTAAACATAGGCAATTCTTCTATACAAATTTCCACAGTTATCATGTTGCACAAGAAAAATGAATATTTTAGCATTTTAGAAAAGCCATTAAGAAGCTGGGGGGAGAGCATTCAGGAGTGAGCTTGCAGCATGGGAAGAGCCTTGAATCCATGTCAGAATACTGGTTGGCAAAAGAAATGGGCAATATTTAACCTGGAGGAGAAGGGAGTCTCGGGAATCCCTAGACAGATTTTCTCAGTGCCAAATAGCCTCTGGTGTTTGTATGTTTGTATGTATGTGTGTTTGTGTGTACATACATGTACATAGTATAAGCATGTCCACTTTTCACTCTTCTGTTTGCACGAGATCATGGCTTCTTAGAAAAAATGGAGGTTTTTGAAGCACAGGGATACCATGTCATGGGAACAAAGGCTCTTAGCTCTCCATCCTCCCTCCATCTTCTTACAAATAAAAAGGACTTGGACACAATAACCTTCAGAGCAAGAGTTGATGCTCCTCCCCTCCACCCTAGGGAAGTGACCAGTTCTAGGAAAGGAAAAGAGCCCAATTTGAAATCATGACAAAGCTGCCGGTGTGTTCCTTTCCTGGAACAGAAAGCCCCTAAAGAGTTAATTCTGCCGGTCCATACAAATCACTCGGGAGCTTCTTGTCTCTCCAGTGTGGTCCCTTGAGCTGGGGAACTGGAAAGGAATAGAGTCATGCTTCCCACCAGCTATTATTACTCTGGTGGAAGGTACAAATTGTGCAAGGGAGTCATCATGGCCCTCTTCAGACATTTGAAAGGTCATGGGGAAGAGGGATTAGACTTGTTCTCTTAATCTTGATTCTTAAGGAATGATGAATGAAAGTTGAAAAGAGATGTATTTAATTTTGAGGTCAGAAAAACATCCTTAATAATAGGAACTGCTTCAACTTTGAATGGGCAGCTGGCACTGAAGGCAAGAAGACTTATTTTCCTGAGTTCAAATCTGGCCTCAGGCACTTACTCACTGTATGATTTTTATCCCAACTATCAAGTCACTTTACCCTGTTTAAGTCAGTTTTCTTATCTGTAAAATGGGCTGGAGAAGCAAATGGCAAACACTCCAGTCTCTCTGCCAAGAAAACCCCAAATGGGATCATGGATTCCGAGTCTCATGATGACAAATGGTGGGATAAAGTGAAGTTACCAAGGGAAAATGTCAAGTTACCCAAGATCCTAATCCTGCACAAGTTGTGGGGGTGCCATGCCTGTAGTCACCATAAAAGTTAAAACTTTGGCAGATTTCTGGAGCCTTGCAGATGTTCAGTCCCCTCCTCTTGTTGTGTGCTACTTAGACTATCACCAGCCTAACATTACTCCTGGTTCACTATTTCCCTCTAAATGCCTTGGACTTGGAAACCCAGCAGATTCCCTGATTCTGCCTTGACCCCTCTCAAAGCATCGACCATTTCCTTTTTCTCTAGGAACAACCTGTCCTTCCTTCCTCAGATCTTGATTATTTCCTATTTCTTTTCCCAGCCATTATTCCGAGTTATTCAGTGGCTGTTTGAATCACAGACACATTTATGTGCCTATCCTGTATAGTACTGATGGCTTCCATAAGCCTGCTCTGGCTAACAGGGACAGACCTGTTTTCTGTTCTCAAAGTCCCCCTAGAACAGACACCAGAGATGGAGGAGGCAGTCCAGACTTTTTCCCCCCTGAGGCATTTGGGGTTAAGTGACTTGCCCAGGGTCACACAACTAGGACGTGTTAAGTGTCTGAGGCCAGATTTGAACTCGGGTCCTCCTGCCTCCAGGACTGGTGCTGTATCCACTTCACCACCTAGCTGCCCCAGCACAAACTTTTGAGGAACAGGCTTTGCTGGGAAGTATAGACACTCCTTGGAAAGAACCAGCCTTCTGGCTCAGGTGATGATTGGAAGTATCACTACTGGCCCTTAATGCAGGGATGATTAACACTGGCTAAATTTCAGGGATCCATCAATTTGGAAGGGAAAAATACATCTTTACTTCAGTGTAATAAGTTTGATTTGAAACCTCACATATTTCAATTGTAATTAAATATATAATTTCATATGTAATTAAATAAATTATTCTGAGAAGAGTCCCTAAGTTTCATGAGGCTGCCACGAGGGGGTTATGAACCCTTGACTTGAGTGTATCTGGGTGCCTCTCAAATATTTTGTTCTAGCATTTCTAACCCAGTGAAAATTACTCATGGATGTTCTTGCCAGGAGTTCCCCATGGGCTGAGCTTTAGGTGGCTTTTGTGATTGTCCAGCAGGCATCTTCCTGCTTCACAGAAAATAGTCCCTTAGTGGGAAATGTGGAGGGATTTCTTCAGAGCTCGAGAGGACTTCCTAATGCTGAGATTATTAAGTAGAAAATTCTGCTTCTAGGACAAAAAGCTGTTATAGAATATATCATCTCTGTCCTTTAAATCAGGATTTTCATTGGCTTATCACTCTCAAATGAATGGATCAGTTATTAAAGAGCTTGACCATGTTTATCTCTGATGACTTAGGTCATGTGGATATGGCTTTTGAGCTGCCAATTTTTCCTCAGGCAATGAGTGGCTATCAGATCCTTCCTTTGGCTACAGGTAGAGTCCAGGTATATCTCAAGTCCTCCTTTAGTCAGTGAGTGAATGTGTTAATGACTTGAGGTGGAGGAACTTTGCTATCTGTCCTATATAATCATGATGACTAATGGTGGAAGGAAGTGAAGTTACTATTTGCTGTTAGGGGAAAATGATATGAAGTTATCAAGATCCTCAATGATGAGATTTAAGTAAAGAAAAGTGTGTTTTTTGTAAAGGTTTTATGGGTGGCTATGGCATTTGGTGGCAGTTGGCCATTGGCTAGCTTACTTGCCACCATGGATAAAAATGTTCTATCCATCATAACAACTTTATGCATCTTTAAGCTTAAAAAAGTATTTGATTGCCCTCCTTACCATTTCCCCCATGCTATTAGAAAAAAGCAAGAAAATCTAAATTTTAAGGAAATACGTATAGTCAAGGAAAAAAAGTCCAGTATTGGCTGTGTCTAAAACTATACATCTCATTCTACAACTTAAACTCATCACTTCTCTTTCAGGATATAGGTAGCATGGTTTACCTGTACACTTTTGGGATCATGGTTGGTCATTGAATTACCTAGAGTTCATATGTCTTTCGAAGTTGTTTACCTTTCCAACATTGTTTTTATTGTATAACTTGGTCTCCCTGTTCTATTCACTTCTCTCTACATAAGTTCATATAATTCTTCCTCAATTTCTCTTTCTTTTCTTTTTTTTTTTTTTGCTGAGGCAATTGGGGTTAAGTGACTTGCCCAGGGTCACACAGCTGTTACGTGTCTGAGACCAGATTTGAACTCAGGTCCTCCTGACTTCAGGGCTGGTGCTCTATCCACTGCGCCACCTAGCTGCCCCAATTTCTCTTTCATTTCTTAATGAGCTATAATATTCACAAAATTCATAACACTTTTGGATAGGTGTCCCCAGATTTTAAATTATTTTGTCCCTCTAAAAGAACTTATTTATACATATATATATATATATATCTTTAACAGCAAAAACATTAATAGACTGACTACTCCTCATATTTCATCACATAGGTCACAAATTTCTGATCTTTGGAGTTGGCCTGCCAGGCCCCTTAACACTGTGGATTCCAGCTCTAATTTGATGTAGTTAAAATAATCCTGTGGTAATTAAAGTAATCCATAGGGTGCCCACTTCATTGTAGACTAGTGACTCATGAGATTGTGCCTCTGTGGGTAAAAGTGAAGAAATGCTACAAAGTACTACATCTAAATAAAGACTTTTCTCTGTTCTCAGAAGATTTGAGGGTTGGGTTATTGTTTGAAACTGGGGGCTCCCAGCCACTTTCTGACCATGGCATTGGTGGCTGCTTTGGCTAGAATGGATATGTGATGCTGCCATTTGTGCTGAGCTAGAGCTCCTTCTTTGCTATCCGGGATCTTGGGGTATATTTCTTGGAGTCAGGAAAGAAGAATTGCCTCTGCATAAGCCATTTGCTTATGTGATCAACTCATAGTAATATAAATAATGATAATAGTAATGATAGAATAATAAGCCAACAGCTCACTTATTACTTCATTATGAACTGCCATGCCAAAGCCTGACAATACAAATACAATTCACCAAATATCCTGGAGAGTTAAAAAAAAAACAAACTCAAATTGTATTGAAAGCAGAGTCTATCATGTGTAAAACTGTTGCCCATAATCATATGGCCATAACATCTCTATAAAAGTTTAGGAAGATTTAAAATAGATGGTGACATTCTGACTTTTTATATTTTCCAAGATATGTGACATGAAAAACTTTCAAAATATAGAGACTGAGTGAAAGAAATTAAAGTCATGTGGAAAGATAACAAAGTACACATCATTCCCATCATTCCTTCTGCCACAAGGAACCTGTGGAAGATGAGCTTACATCTCGCAATTCTCACTAAACTTCAAAAAAACAGTTTTTTAAGAATCTCTCTGCATATGAATGTATAAAACATTAAAAATGGAAAACCAATAGGATGGTAATTTGTCCTGAAATGACTTTTTTTCTAAAATCCAAGAGAATGAGGTGTCAAAGCCCTGAATACTTTTGTCATCTGGGACTAATGCCAGTTGCCTTGATGGACTGCTTTCAAGGAATATTCACCAAATCAGACCTAGATGTTCAAACATCAATGGGCAACAAATCGGAGCTTGCCTTCGATACTTAATTTGTCTTACTTTGTCATTTAGGTTGACTTATATGTAATTTTTTCAGATTTCATGGATTTGCTATTTCATGAAAAACTAGAACAAGGATGGGATGGATGTTTGTCTTTTATAGGGCACAGGGTCTCTAAGCACACTCGAATTAAACTTGGGCACTAATGGAAAAATAGCATTAAACTAGCTGAGGCCATTTTGTTAGAATACAATAAGAAAAATGATTCTTCTTGTTTTGTGTATATGAATGAATCCATCAAAAAGCATTTATTAAGTGTTCTCTAGGTGCCAACACCATACTAAGTGCTGGGAATAAATGGAAAAGCAAAATATCTTGTACTCTCTAGGAGTTCACATTCTAATTAAGGGAGACAACACACATGGTAGAATCCAATTGCAGGACTCATGGATATGTCCAGTGATCCTTAAAGATGTAGCAGAGTAGATGAAAAAGCTTTATCGCTCCGTTACTTGATACTTACTTTGGATCCTGAATTATTTGGCACTTCCAAGCACTTGGTGGTGTTAGGTTTATGCCATATATGTCATTTATCCCTAACTAGATGTTGTCATAATTTTTGGCTTCTGGTCAGGCTTATCTCCTTCCCCCTTGTTAGGGTTGCCATTCAGAATCTGTTCCTTCCTCTTTTTCTCATTGACTTTCAATTGGCTTTTCAATTTCTCAGCCAACACAAATCGATTTCGTGTTCTGATGTGATTATTATGTGGTAAGGTATGGCTAATTTTCATATATATTTGTGCATACATGTATCTCACATGTCTTTAGATAAATACACTTAATATTAATATATATATATATATATGTGTGTGTGTGTGGATATATATGCATTTATATCTATCATCCTTCCATCTGTCTATCATATATGTATGTATATATAAACACACCGAACTGAATATGGAGTGCAATCCTCTAGAATGAAATAAGGAACCCAAACCTTGGAATATTATTCCCTACCATGTAAAACACTTTACACCAGTGGAATCATCTAACCATGCTGGAATCATCTAACTTGTTTGTCACTCCCTTCTAAGGTATATGCTACAAGTGCTATGAGGAAATGGCTGCAGGAGATGAACTTCATTGTGGGTAAATATGAGATAGGGCAATGGGTGGAAGGCTCCCAATGGAGCTTGATTTTGACCCCACCTCCCAGCCCAGGCAGTCATTGGTTGTAGGTCATGCCCTACAACCAGGACTGGCCACATATGGCCCCAGAGACCAAAAAAATGCTGGATAGAAGAGTGTAGGGGGCTAAACTAGAAAGAAAATAGTCAACAGCTTTCCTCATTTGTATAAAGACTTCATGTGATGTGGAGGCAGAAATATCTGTTTCAATCTGCCTCTGAAACTTTAATAAGTCATGGGGAAATCACAAGTTTCTTGAAATTGATTTTCCTCCCCTGTAAAATGGACCCAGACATCTGCTGAGGATACATATTGGAATAGAATGGGTATCAGATCTGGAGCTGGATCATTTAGGTTCAATTCCGACTCTATCACTTGCTACTCGTGTGACCTTGGACAATAATTCCCTTTCCTTTTCTAGACTAGTTTAAGGGTTCTTAGTCTATCTTTTGTCTCATGGACAGTCATTCTGATGAAGTCTATGAATCTCTTCTCCAAATAACCTTAAATGAACAAAACAAAACAGGATTAAAAAAGAAACAGATTATATTGATATTCAATTCTCAAAAAATTTTTTTAAAGTTCATAGATCACAGGTTAAGAGCTGCTGAACAAAGATGAACTCCAGGGGAGGTTCCAGTTATGGATTTATGATGATGGATCTTACTTTGGGCAAATTATTCCCTTCATCTGTCAATTTGTTCAATAATAAAGTCAATAAATATTTATTAATACTTGCTATGTGCCGGGTACTATGCTAAGCCCCGGGGATGCAAAAGACAGTCCTTTCCCTATTGGGTCTCACGATTTCTTGGGAAAAGAGCACACATAAAAGAAGGGGTGGGGGGCAGGATAGAGGAAATCCTATAGCCAAGTAGAAAATGATTAGATGGCTTCCTTGGGCCCCCCTCTTTAAATGGAGGATTGAGAGGGAGCTCTCTGATGTCCATTGTCCTCCTTCCCTAATCAGAGAGAGAGAGAGATGGGCCCCAAGGGGATGGGGTACTGAGGAGATGTGAGTTTCAGAATTGATATTTTTCATGATCACAAATTTCTGGAAACCATGCTAAAGCCCAGGAGTACTTTCCCTGTGGGAAATGAACAAGCTTCAAGAAACCTACTGTGTGCCAGGCACATGGAGCGGCGAGGTGGGTTCCAGGGGTAAAGCTCTGGACCTGGAGTCAGGAAGACCTTAAATGCACTGTCAGACACTTGCTAGTTGTGGGACCCCTGGGCAGATCACAGAACTGCCTCAGTTTCTTTATCTGTAAAATGATCTAGAGAAGAGAATGTCAAACTACTCTGGTATCTTTGCAAAAAAACCAAACCAAACCATTCTAAATGGGATCACAAAGAATTCGACTTAACTGAAAGGATGGAACATTTGCCAGACATGATGCTGAGTGTTGGAGATACTTAAATGAAGAGTCCCTGATTTCAGGGAACACATATTTTGTGTGGAGGGTGCTAGAGAGGAGTTGGATGGATGGATTTCTAAGATCCTGCATGTTTCTAGAGCTATGATAAGGCTGATTACTAGGTAATAGTTTAGTTTTTGTTGGTGGTGGTCCCTCCCTCCTCCCCTAGACATTTCATTCAGGTGGTTTGGTGGAATACTAATTGTGCCCTGATTAAATCAATGGTTTCCCACCCTGGAATCCACACTGTCTTCACGGGATGGCACCTGCCAGTGTTCTACAACTGGAGACGGGGGGATGGCTGGGCAAATTTTTAGATATTCTCAGGTATTCCTTGTGAAGTACTATGAGTTGTTTCCATAAATCGTTAACTTTTTGCAAATTTACCCCCAGAGTCTCAGCTGTTGTTCTAAAAACTTAATTTGCTAAAGCTGTTTTCTTCCTACCTTTAATTATTTATGTACTTTTAGACCGTACCCACCTGCACATTCAATATCCACGTGTGAAACCGTATTTCTCATGTGTCAATTGTTCAGGTCTCTTCCTTTACATCCGATTTTGCTTCCAGCTCCAAATTTAAATATTTGGACTGTGTTCACCTCCTGAGTATTAAATGCACCCCTCCCCACTGGCTTGAAAATCTGTGAATTAGCTTTTTTAGCATTTTATCTGAGCTCTACAGTAGTAATTTTGCGTAAGCAACCAAAACCCCATAAATAAATCCACATATTTATATGTCTGAAGTGCATTATAAAAGAAGCAATAAATCCCATTTTCTACATAAAAGGAATTAGATTTTCTAGTTTATTTCCGTGCTGGGATTAATAAAATGTGTAACTGTTGGAGTGGAGCATTGGAAGTTTCCACATTCATCTTGGAGAGCTAACTAGAGTCACCTGCCCTTTTGCAAAAGGATGCCAGTTAATTTTTCTCCACGTTCAGTATTGTTCTTGATGACTGTTTTTAAAATGAGCTGAGAGAGCGCTACCTGCACATTTCTGCACGGCCACTAAGGCATGATCCGGTTCTTCTGGAAACCGAGGTTTCCTTTCATTCCCATCACTATCCATCTCCAAATTACAGAGAATTCATTCCTGAGCTGGAGAGGTGCCAGAAGTTTCTCATCTAGCTGTCTGTGGGTTGCTGGGTTTTTTCTCCCTCCCTCTCAGAGGCTTTCTGATGCCTAGAGTAAGCTCAACTCAAAAGGATTTTCAGCCTCACACTCGCCAGATATTCCCCGACACTCACATCGGTCTCTGAGAGATTACGGAATACCAGTACCGACAGCAGATTCACAGGCTTCTTTTACCTGCCCGGGCTCCAGAAACTTCAAGATGCGGCTGGTAACGTATTGAATTTTCTAAATAAGCTACCTTGTTGTTCATATCCAGAGCTGTCTGTGGGCTTGCTGTTGTTTTTACTGCCTATATTTGGAATAAAGTGAATTTTCAAAGATTTAGAGAGGCTAGAGCATAGGGTGGTGGTAGTTCCCAGTCCAGGGTTTTGTGTCTGTGTATATTTCTGTCTTTGTAAATATCTGTGTATATATAGGTAGTCCATCCATCTGTCTGTCTGTCTATCTAAAGCTGTGTGTGCACAGGCAGACTATACTGAAACAATGTTCATGAGATAATACTTTTATGTATAGATACAGTATTCAGCATCCAGATTGGCAAGCATTTTATAAATTAACAGTAAGGAGCAAAGGCATCATTTCCCCACACACACACACACACCCCAGTCTTACACGTTCCTAATGTTTTAGACACCTCTTAAAAATAACAACAGCCCTTCTCTTTTTCATGGGTGGGAAAAATAGGGTTTTGTTTAAAAATGTGGCAGAAGAGTTATGCTTTTTGCTCGTAGAGAATTTCTCTACAGCCTTACCCGCTTCTTTTTTAACTCAGTAATCATTGAAGGGAAAAAAAAATGTGGTTATGGTTCAGAGTAAGCCCATAGGGATTTTGAGCTGCAGTGTTCAGCAGGCAGTGTAGGTATTCTAAATACTAGTCCTTGAATAATAAGTACATCAGGGTAGGTTGCCTGTAGCTGGGTCTCTCTACATTTTCTGACATGTAGCAATCACATCAAACTCTGTACATATGGGCTGTGTATGTGTTTATTGAACTCGGAAGGTCCTGTGAAAATGTGGGCTTACTAAATCCCATTTCCCCTGGGCGCCACCGAGGGCTAAAATTAAGAGAACGCGGAGCAATTAATAATCAATCCAGCATCCCTTTTCTCATTGAGGGAGATTTATATTCTCAGGACTCGGCATCGTTAGCGGTGGAGAGTAATGATTTAGTGGTCCAAAGTCTATTTCAGACTTCAATGAGGTTATGATTCCTTCAGCCAGAGAGATGCTCTACGGATGCACTACATACACTCTATTTAAAAGACTTCTTTTACAGATTAAAACATGTTCAAACCTGGAATGGCTAAGTGCTTAGGAACACAGTGAGCTGTGTGCTATTGGGCAAAAAAAAATAACCCACAGCAGCTTTCTTTTGATTTTTATGACTTCTCATCTTTGTATAATAGAAATACTCTATCTACTTTTACATTCAATTCATTTCTTATTAATAGCAAATGATATCTCTTTAATATCATGTCCCACTAGTTTCCTGGGAGATTGATGGTCACTAATTATCATGAAGATGATGAAGTATCATAACCATCCAAAGAACACTAAAAGGAGAACTACGCTGAACTCATTGGCAGTGGGCTTCTGAGACGTTTAAAATGGTAGATTTTAGATGGAATTCACCAAATACCCTGTTTTTCCATACTGTGTGTGTGTGTGTGTGTGTGTGTGTGTACATGTGTAAAAGACTGATTCTCATAGTTCAGTACCTAGCACAATCCTGGGGACAGAGGATGGATCTAATAAATGCTTGCTGATTGAGAGCTTCAAATATTAACTTTTTAAAATCACAAGATGATATTAATATTAGATAGTTTATCAACAGTAATAGTTTTAATATAAATAAAATTAAAAAGCTTAACACTGCACTAATACTTTTGGGGACATTCTGTATTTAAGAAATAGATATTAATACAGTCAAGGTGTTTTATCGGTTATAAATTAATGATATTGACTTTGTGTTACTGCTAATAACAATCCATTAGTTTCCAATTCCTTTTTGACTAAGAAAATGAGCAAACATATAAAAATTGATCAGCACCAGTAAAAATTCATGCTTTGGGGTTTGGGTTATATACAACATTCAGGTTTATTTTTGAAGTTAAAAGTTTGAATAATTCTCCTTTTTACAGCTGTATGGTTAAAAAGGAAGTGATTTATGAATGCTTAAAAATGTCATAAACTTTGTTTTATTACCCAGTTAACTTTAAATTTAAAAACCTGTTTTCAAATTGAGAAGTATCCAAAGGTAGATACCTCAAGTGCAGAGAGGGTTCTTTGGAGTGGTATGCTCCATTAGTAGCCATTATAATCGGGGGCAAGATCTTAATGTGAAATCCATGAATTTCTCTGCGTGTAACATCTTAATTTTAGATTTCACTTTTTTCCAATATTATAAAATACATGCTGTGGTGGTGAGACCGAAAGCAAATGGGCTCAAAGGAGAGTTTATGGTGTTGTGAAAGAGGAATATTTGAAGGCTTAATGACACATTTGACAATATTAATGCACAGTGAAGGTATCAAATGGAGCAGGACTTTTAAGCAGCATTAGCCCAGATTGTCAAATCTGTGAGTGAGTGTGCGACTTCCAAAGTTGATTGTTTTATTTGATGCTAACAACACGGACAAAAAAATCCTGTTTTCTTAAGCTCATACAGGAAAAATAGTCTAGTGCCATTTTATAGGGAGTTTTGTGAGAATTCTCTAGAGGGAAAAGGATGATCTTTTTGTCATGTCTCTAATGGAGGATTTTTGTCAGCTTAAAACACACACATGTGTATATACACATGCTCATATTATATATATATACACATGTGTGTTAATAATATATACAGACATATAAAACACAGCTTTTATCATACATAATGTCTGAAATTACTGCAATCAGCCTCTTACCCCATGTGAGAGTTTCCCCACGACATGACTGATGCTTCGACAGATCAGATATGATACTTTTTCTTGTGCCTGAGGATGTCTTCCCAAATATTTCATTTTTTAAATCTCATAGACTGAAGTAGAGAAATATACTATGCTGACTGAACATCTATCAAGGTTAGGAGACCATTTATCCAATAAGCACCCACCGGGGCAGAACAGTGCACAACAGGGTTTCGGCAGGCTGAACACAGCTGCAGAACTGGAAGGGATGGGAGGGGCTCCCTATTCCCATCGCTTCATTTTACAGGTGAAGAAACTGAGGGCCGTGGAGGTCAAATGACTTCCTGAGCATCACCCAGGCAGTGAGCTGCAAGGTGGGATTTGGGGCTAATTCTTCTGATTCTTGAGTCGGGGCTTTAGGAAATAGGGAAGATGGCCCTTTGCCTTTGAAAAACTTGGTTTCTTGGGGACATAATCTGCACACCTGAGTGAAAGGCTCATCGTGGGTCAGTTGACGTAGCTCCTGGGTTACCTGAGCCTTTTTCCAGCAGCTGCCATCAGTGGGAGCCTCTGGGCACAACCTTAGGACCCACAGGCTAAGGGCTTGGCCAGGATGGATGGTTCAGATCGTGGGGAGATGAAGGCAGAAGATGGTCTAACACTAGGATGTAGAGCCAGAAGATGAAGTTGTGAGTGGGGAGAAAGGAGGAGGCCTGTTGGGCCGGGTGTTGGCCAGCCATGCTGGGTACTTTGGGTTCCTGCCAGTGGTAGGGTTGATTCAGAGCTGCCATGGCAGAGCAGGCAGGATGCTTTCCTTTTTGCAGATCCCAGCCTGATGTAAGCACCTGGTTCTTGAGCCTTTTCCTTCTCGGTGCCATGCTGTACCTGCAGGATTCTGCAGCTAGGACCGAGACCCAGCTACTGCCAGCCCCCGGGTGCAGGCCTTTTGGACATCATTGTTGGCCGGTCCCACGCTTGCCGTGCCCATCAATTTGCTCTAAGTGGAGAGTGGGCAAGTTACTGCAGACTCCTGGCTCTGGTCAGCTGAGGGCTGGGCATTTGTGCAACGCAACGAGGTGGTCTCGGCCCCATGGTGATGTAGGATGCATTTTATGTGATTTGTTGTTGGAGGCTTTCCTGAGATGGTGATATTTTCTGTTTTAAATGAATTGTTCTCCTTCTCACTATGACGTGAGTTCATGTGGTCCATTCTTATTGATCAAAGGGAGAGAGATTGACTGAGTGGGGCCAGACGCACTATTGAAAGTACTTTGGAGCCCCCAAATGAGCAGCTCTTCCTGACACTGGAGTTGGGGATCCTGTTAGGTACAAAATAGTGTATCCTTGCTTAGTCTCTTGGAATATAAGCTCCTCGAGAGCAGGGACTGCCTCTCTTCATCTTTGTCTCTGTGTCTCTGTGTCTCTGTGTCTTTGTTTCTCTCTGTGTTTCTGTCTGTCTGTCTCTCTGTTTCGCTCTGTGTCTCTTTCTCTTTCAGATCTCCAGAAGCAGATAGGTGGCAGAGTAGATAGATCATAGGGTTTAGAATCAGGAATACCTGAGATCAAATCCAGCCTGAGACACTTACAAGCTGTGCGACTCTGAACAAGTCACATGATCCCTGTTTGCCTCAGTTTCCTCATCTGTAAAATGGGGATCTAAAGCACCTGCCCCTCATAATTGTGAGGATTAAGTGAGATTTGCAAAGTGCTTTTTAAGCATATAGTATATATATATACTGCCATATAGTAGATACTTAATAAACGCTTTCCTCACTCATCTCAAGCACACATCAACCCATCCATAAACACTTATTGTGCTAAGCACTGTGCTAAGTAGAGAAGTCATCAGGGTTAGATGCATTAGTTAGAGAAGGCTTGCTGCAAGTGCTCAATTTTGAGGCAGTATTGAAGATTTGGATCCTTTTTTGAGTATTCAGAACTGAAAGGAATCTTAGAGAACATTTAGTTCAAACCTGTTTTATAGATGAGCACACGGAGAACCAGAAAATAGAAGTAAATTGGCCAAGATAATACAGGCAATAAGTAGGTAACCATAAGTAGCACCAGGTTAAGTCAGGTCTACCCCCAGCACAGCCAGGATTATTTTTTATATCCCAGGTTCCTTGCACAGGGTAGTGAGAGACTGATGGAGAGAAGGAGGAAGGGTAATGGAGAGGTGGATGGAGCAGCATGTGCAGAGTAAGAAATGGAGGTGGGATGACTTTAAGCTGGATTATTTTAACTAGAGAAGTGAGGCTAAATTGTAGAATAATGAGAAAGATGGTTAAGGAATTGATCAATGTAATTTTAAAATGTTTCAATTAAACTTGATTAGCCTAATAATTATCCACTTCAGAAAGTTCCATGGAAAAATGAACAAAAAATTCTCACTCTGTATTCCTTTATATTTATGAACCTCTCTATCACTGTTTGTATATATATATATACACGTATATACACATATGTAGATATCTATACATATTTATACATGTATAGATATATATACACACACACATACAGCCAAAAAAATTTCTTTCTCTCTCATCTCTGCTTTACTTTTTCAATTGTTCCTTGATGTTCCATTGGTCCCAGCCCAAACCTTGCCCATTTCTTGTCCCTCATTCTCCTAGCTTCTCAGAATCTCTCCCTGAGGGCCCTTGCTATGTTTTAGCTGTGTAGGCCAGCTCCCTAATGCTGAATGGTCCAGTAGTTAAATTATCCTGAGAAAAGTTAGGCCCCGGGCAGACAAGTGGCCGTTGACCAGCTGGTCTCAAGACTAAACTATCATGAATTATGGAATGGCTTGTTTGGAGCTAGTGGACATAAATCCAGACCTAAATATGCCAGAGGGAGAGATGGGAGTAGGAGCCTTAGACATTGGATCCTAAACCCCAGAGTCACTAGTGAACTTGGAGATCATCTTAGCTAATTACTTCATTTTACAGTTAGGGAAACTGAGGTCTAGAGAAGGCAAATTAGGCAGTTAAGTGACCTAAGGAACAGCCATCTAGACTTGAATTAAGGAAGGCCTGAGTTTGAATCCTGCCTCAGACAATGTGTTACTGTGTGATCTGAACCAGTCACTTAACCTCTGTTTGCCTCTGGTTCCTCATCTGTAAAATGAGGATAATAATAGCTTCTACCTCACAGGTTTGTTGTGAGAATTAACATACATAAACTATATTGAAAACTGAAGTATTTTGTGAATATTAGCTCTTACTATTATTATTTCCCATGTTACACATGAAATAAACATCAGGGAAAGTTCTGCCTAATCCTAGATTCTTGGATGGTCAACACCTGGGAGTACTGAAGCCATCAAACTCTGAGACTCTGGAAGCAGCCGTGTATTAGATGAGAGCAAATCCAATCAACTAACCAATCGGTCATCAAAGATTTATTCGGCACTTCAGGGACAAGGTGATCGAAGATCAATTTCAATAGGTTCAGATCCAGGCAAGATTTAGTTCAGAGACTTGATAGTACAGGATGACAATTTGGGAATCATGTGGTCCAAGTCCCTTATTTCACTGGCAACGAAACTGACCTAGACAGATGACCTGATTTGTCCATTTTCTCTTGGGTGGGAAGAGACAAAGCCAGAATCCAAACTCGGCACCCCAATTCCATGGCCAGTACCTATTTTACTCCCCCTTTCTATCTCTGTTATTGCTAATGTACCTTGGCACTGAGACTTTGAACCATACAACTTGGACCTCATTTATTTCTGTCTATATATCTAAGGATCAATCTGTTGCACTGGCTGTATAACTTCATTGGTATAGAGACCTCCCAGGTGAGGACGTCCCCCCCGCAAACACATACCTGCAATGACCCTGCACTTTACAGAATCACATAGGGGCAATGAGAGGTAAAATGACTTGCTCAAAGTCATATACACAGTAAGTGTTGGAAGTGAGACTAAAATGCAAATTTTCTTGATGCCAAAGTCAACTACATCATATTGCTCCTCTATGTCTTTTTTGTTTTTACTATTGCCCTATTAAATTCATATTGGGTATATCTTATTAAATTTTAAGTACCACAGTTTAGGAAGGCTGTTAATTAATAAGCTAGAGCGCAACCAGGGAAGGACGATTAGGTTGGGGAAGAGTTAGCATAATAGTAGTTAGTGTGTTTAGAATGCTTGGAGGTTTCAAAGATTTTTACAGCTCTCACTTTTGGTTCTCACAACCCTGTAAGGTGGGTGCCATTATTATTCTTATTTTCTTTAACAGATGGCAGACAGACAGTGACACAGGTTGCCCAGGATCCCTTACCTAGTAAGCGTCTGAGGCCAATTTTGAACTTGGGTCCTCTTAACGCCAGGTTCACTGCTCTTTTTATTGTGGTATCCAGCTGCTTAAATCCAAGCCAGAGTATTGTTTGGAGGGACTGTGGACATTTAACCCAGGGAGTCAAAACTCAAGACAAAGACTTCAAGGCTTTGGACAGCTGCCAATGGGAGAGAAATTGGGCTTGTTCTGTTGGCCCAAGAGAACAGAACCAAGAGCAGCATGGAGGAAGCTGCAATTAAGGCTTGAAGTCAGGGGGGAAAAACTTACTACCTCATAGAGCAGTCCCAAAGCCCAGTGGGTTGCCTTGAGAGTTGGCAGTCTTCCAAGCAGAAGTTGAATAGTCACTTGTTGAGTGGTTTGGAAGAAGAATTCACATGGGGTTAAACTGGACAACAGCCGAGGTCGTTTCTCCAAAATTCTACCCCCAAGTCTCTCACTTCAAAACTCTATAGTTATTATTTTTATTATTGCTTATTTTTTCCCATTTGCATTAGGGTTACCTCCTCAAATAAATTATAAACTTTTGAAAGCAGGAAATTTCTGATGTTTTGTTTATATTTTCCAGTGCTAAGTCTGGTGCAGTTTGCTCACATTTACTTGCTTCTTGATTGACTAATTGATCTCCATTGCTCTCCATAAAGTATTGGGGGGAGGGGAAGGGAAGGGATTGATTTTTGCTTGGTGGCTCATGATTTCTCAGGTTGCAAGTTTTTAAACAGTCTTGAAGTAGGACAAGGTAATGTGAGACACCATTCTGCCTCTTCTTGGGAGGTCCAGAAACAATCCTGCTGCCTCTTCAAAGGATTCAAACTATCCCATCCCTGAGTAGCTGAGCTAAGAATAGCCATAACGACATGGGCTAAAAAAGCTACCTCCCTCTGACTGAATTGGGAGTGGTGGGCATTCTGAATTTGGATGTTCACTTTATATTGCAAAGCTTTAAAAATGCAAAACCAAGAACCAAAAAAAAAATAGCAAAACAAAAGAAAAAGCTACCCATGAGGCCATGGGTTTAGATTTTGGGATAGCTAGCTCATTCATTAACACATGGACATTCAGGATCTGACAGATTCTTGGAAGGTGATGGAGGTAGGCAAGGGGGAAGAAGAATAAGAGGTAGTTCCACCCTTAGGCACATAAGCAATGGGAGAAAATAGCAACAGCTCACATTTATGGAGCAGCTTAGAACTCATCAAGCACTTTTTTTACAGAGACCAAATTTGGGAGACTGGAAATATAAGAATGGTTTCCTCTTGAAAACTGGCTATTGTTTCGCTTTTGATATGCACTTGGATGGGCAGCCTGTGACAGGGGCTCTCAAACTGGACTCTTTTTTAAAGAAATAATCTTGATATCCATATTTCAATATACTGGTTTCCTTTGTACTCCAATACATTTTATATCATGCATTTAAAAACATTTATTTTTTCTGAGAAACAATTCATAGGTTTTGTCAGATTGGCAAAGTCAAGTGAACAAATGGATTAAATACTTTGCGGGTGCTAGGTGGCATAGTGGGTAGAGTGCCAGGCCTGCTGGAGTGGAAAGATTCATCTTCCAGCCTCAGCTATTTACTAGCTGTATGACCTCTTGAGCCTTGCAACTTCACTCTGCCTTAGTTTCCTTATCTGTAAAATGAGCTGGAGAAGTTAATGGCAAGCCACTCCAGTTTCTCTGCCAAGAAATGGGTCACTAAGAGTCAGACAAGACTTGATAACAACAATTGCTTAAAAATAAGTACCCACCTTCTGCCAGGCACTGGGGATATAAAAAAGGCAAAAGAGAATTCTCAAAAGGGAGACACAAAAAAGTTAAGAAGCCCTTTTGTGGAGCTTGGTCTCAGCGTGTGTGTGTGTGTGTGTGTGTGTGTGTGTGTGTGTGTGTGTATTCCCCCTTAAAGAAATAAGTGTAACCTGTCAGATTGGCTACAATGACAGGAAAAGATAACGATGAATGTTGGAGGGGATTGACTGGGACACTAATACATTGTTGGTGGAGCTGTGAATGGATCCAACCATTCTGGAGAGCAATTTGGAGCTATGCTCAAAAAGTTGTCAAACTGTGCATACCCTTTGACCCAGCAGTGTTTCTATTAGGCTTATATCCCAAAGAAATCATAAAAGAAGGAAAGGGCCCCACATGTGCAAGAATGTTTGTGGCAGCTCTTTTTGTGGTGGCTAGAAACTGGAAATTGATTAGATGCCCATCAATTGGAGAGTGGCTGAATAAATTATGGTATATGAATGTTATGGAATATTATTGCTCTGTAAGAAACGGCCAGCAGGACGATTTCAGAGAGGCCTGGAGAGACTTGCATGAACTGATGCTGAGTGAAATGAGCAGAACCAGGAGATCATTATACACAGCAACAACAATACTATATGAGGATCAATTCTGATGGACATGACTCTCTTCAAGAATGAAATACTTCAAACCAACTACAATTGTTCAGTGAAGAAAGCCATATACACCCAGAGAGAGGGATGTGAAATGTGGACCACAACATAACATGAGAACATGAAAATGTTCTCTATTGATGTTTGCTTGCAGTGTATTTCCTTTATTGGATTATTCTCTCTTATAAATACGATTTCTCCTGAACAAAAAAATGATGTGTGGCAATAACTATACATATATTCAATTTAAGTATTCTAACATAATTATCATGTAGTGGATATCCTGCTATCTAGGGGAGGGGTGGGGAGTAGGGGGGAAAATTTGTAACAGAAAGCTTTGTAAGGGTTAATATTTAGGAATTACCCATACATATGTTTTGCAAATAAAAAGTATTAATAAAAAATAAAAAAAAGAAATAAGCGTATGTGTGTGTACACACAGATATTCATATGTACACACATATTAAGGTCATTTCTGGAAATATTTTCCTTTCCCCACTCTCCCCCTTAGAAATTGAAGCATCATTTGTAAGGAAGGAAAATAGTTAAGGAAAAACAGCTGATAAAGTGAATGTGTCTAGAAATTTGGGCAATATTTTGCCCTAGTACTTACTGCTGTAAATCTCTGCTGAAAGGGGGGAAGTGGTTTTGGCCCATTATTCTCCCTCTCCCATTCCCTCCCTTCATCTCTTTCTCTCCCCATTCTCTATCATCTTCCCTTCTCTTCCCCATTGCCCTCCACTTGCACCCTCTTCCATCACTCCTTTTTCTCCTCTTCTTCCTCCTTTCTTTATGCTTCTTTCTCCTTTCCCCTTCTACATCCATCTATTCTAACACACACACACACACACACACACACACACACACGTACACACTTATCTAAAATCTGGAAAGAACATTGTAAATGGACAATGAGTTGGACCCTGAATGGAGCAGGAGGAAGAGAGATGGGTTGTCCACCAAAGAGAGTTGTTTTTTTTTTTTTTAATTTTTTTTAATCTTTCCTTTCCTCTCCATCCTTTCCTCTAATCCCTGGTCCCTTCCCTGTGAAGCCTCTTTTAATGACCTCATCATTAGTGGTCTCTCACTCTTGAAATATCTTGCCTTGACTTACTTGCACTCAGGCAGGTCTCGCTTAAGGACACTGAAACTCTTCAAGGGCAGGCGTTGTTGTTTTTGCCTTCTCATCTTTTCTCCCTCAGCAGCATTTTACACCTAGTGGACCCTGCAGTAAATGTTTGTGAAATGAATTGAGTGGGATGACACCATTGTGTCTACAACGTTACAGAAAGATAGATTTAAGCTCGATATAAAGAGAGAAACCCTTTTTACAAATTGATTTATTCCCTTATAGAGTGAGCTGCTGTGGGAGGTGATGGTTTTCAAGCAAGGGCTAGACGATCACTGTTTGGGGGGGGAATCTGTGGAGGAGATTCTTGTTCAGGGTCGGGGATCTGAGGTCACTTCTTGCTTTTTGGTTATATAATTGAACAACCTGCATGCCACAAACTAGTTAATAAGCATTTTTATTCATGTAGTTTTTTTCTTAAGTGGACTGTTGTGTTTGTTTGGATGACTTTTAAGCAATCCTAGAACCATGATTGGGTATGTTGCAACCATCAATGCAATTTTCATTAATAACACGAGATCAGGGAGGACCTGACCTCACCGTGGACCTCATCATCCATAGGGCATGTCTTGCCAGGTGTGTGTTGGGGGAGAAGGGGGGCATCAGTAATCCCTGCTAGTGGATTTTGGATCTCTTGGGTTCTAGGATTCTGAGCTTCAATCCCTATAAAGCTGATTAGGTGTTGGAATCCATACAATGAATGCCTGGGAACACAGGACTATCTAAGGAAGGGCTGTTAGAAAAAAAGAACATATGTGTCTCACTGGTTAGTCCCTTCCAAACAAAATCAGGGCTGCCCTTTTCCTTTGTATCCCATGCATGAATTCCAGTGGCAAGCACTTTTGACTAGCCTCTATCTCATGATTTTCGTCTTATAGACATGAATAATAAGAGGATAATTGAACTTATCGTAGAACCTTGTATTTTAATAGCACGTGAACAACACATTCCTCATCAGAGGAAAGCCTTTAAGGTAGCATTTTGCTCTGTGAAGTCAAATGTTTCTTCCCTCTCCCTTTCTCCCCCCAGTAACAAACACAGTGGGATCTTGGCTTCTCTGCCCCTTTCAATGTGACTATAAAGCTGTGGTCTGCTGTAAAAAACGATTCAATAAAGTCTGAGTTTCCTTCTGTCATTTTCATCTTCAGTTCCCTTGATATGAATATAGAATATTCTTATAAAGATTTTCATAAAGCTGAAGAAAGCGTGCTTAGGGATTGGTAGTTGGTTATGACCTCTCAACTGTCTTTTTTGCATAATAATACCGTCCATGCTTTCATTTATTATCTTGTCCTTCCTGAGAAATGGATAGTGAATTAATTATACATGGGTTTGCTCTGCAACATGGTGAATAAAACCTATTTATTTTTGCTGCAAAACAAATTAACGAATCAGTGCAGTGAAAGTATTGGCAGAATTTCCTGAATTTGAAGGATCTGCCTATAGAATATGGAAGCATATTGATCGTTTGAATTGAAGTGACTACATTAGTGTATGTGCTATATAAGGAGAGGAAATTTTCAGGTAAAATCACACTTATGGTCTATTAGTAGCAGTCAGTGTAGATAGATCCTGGGTCAGATTCCCTGCATATGGGTAAAACCAGAGATCCACCAATGTATATTTCATCTTAGCCAAACCATGTAATTGACAATCTACCTTTAACCGGGGATGCCAGACTTCTAAGAGTGTGTAATGGTATCCTATATGGTGTAATTACTCATCCTGACAGCTACAAAAACAAGAAAAGACAATAAATAAGGGATGAACTTGTATAGGATACCTGGCAATCCTTTTTCTGAAGCTTTAACCTTTTAATAGAGACTATTGCTGGAACCTATGGTGATTATTATGAATCTTTGTCCTTGAAGACCATTGAATGGAATTTAGAAAAGGTAAACTTTCCAATTAATTTATGTACTTTTTGGCACCATGAACTTGCCGTGTGATTATGAGCTAGACACTTCAGCTCTCAATGTTTATGCAACACTAGTCTGTAGACCAGTTTTCCAAGGCTGTACCAATGGAGAAAGTTGTGAAACTAGGTATATATTACATTAGGTAGTTAGGTGGCACAATGGATAGAGTACTAGGGCTAAAGTCAGGAAGATTCATCTTCCCAAGTTCAAATCTGACCTCAGGTCTTTACTAGCTATTTGACCCTGTTTGCCTCAGTTTCTTTATTATTAAAATGAGCTAGAGAAGGAAATGGCAAAGCACTCCAGTATTTTTGCTAAGAAAACCCCAAGCAGGGTCAGGAAGATTCAGATACAATTGAAATGACCGAATAACGATGAATTTATCTCAGGTCATTGCATCAGTACGTATTTATTAAATTCCTACCAAGTGTTCAGCATTGTGCTGGGTGTGAAGGATGCAAAGACAAATATGAAACAATCCTGATTTTTAAGGAACTTACACTGCAGTGATGGGTAGACATGTATATGAGTAAATGGAGGGGGGTTTGAGCTATTAAAATTTAGAACAGAACTAAGGTTTGGGGGCATACTCTATAGAATAATTACATAACCAACTCAAGGTAGGGATGGGGAGGACATTGGCAGTTTGGGGGCTAGGGAAAAGCTTTAAATAGAAGGTTGAACTGCTTGTTGAAGGAGGAGAAAGATTCCATTAAGCAATAATGATAAGAAAGAACATCCCAAATATGGAAGATCAATTCCCAAGTGTAAAGAGCAGAGAGAAGGCCAGTTTAATTAAACTGTATAGTCAGGGAAAGGGAACAATTTATAATGAGAATGGAAAGATAGGATGGGGCTTGTTTGTGGGAGACTTTAAAAGCCAAGCTGAGGGGGGTGTTTATTTTTTTCCAAGAGGGGATAGTGAAAGTAAAGCTTATTGAGTAGGGCAGCAACAAAGACAGATCTTCCCTTAGGGGAAATCACATTAATGGAGGTGTGAAGGATAAATTGGAGTGGAGAGAGACTTGAGGGAGGGAAGCTATTGCACTATCTAAGCAAGACGTAAATGTGATATTTAGATTATTCATTTGGAAGACTAGAAAGATAGGAAGTAGTAACTTCAACAGAAATAGGGGAGTTTGGGAAAGGGGAAAGTTGGGCAAGAGGAGATAAATTCTGGTTTGGACCTGTTAAGTTTGAGATACTTATAGGACTCCCAGCTTAAAATGTCCAATATAGGATGCAAGACTGATGCTTGGGTAAAAGACCAGGATAGGATATATTGATACATGATATACCAACGTGGGAATTGTCTACAGGGAAGGGACAATTAAACCCCATGAAGCTGATGATGTTACCAAGATTGTTGGGAGAAAAATAATGAAAAGAGCCTGGGACAGAACTTTGGTTAATATCCACCTAAGGGGAGTCACAGTGGATGATGAGCCAGCCAGAGGGATAGAGAAAGAACAGGCAAGCAGGTAGGAAAACAGGTTAGAGAAATGTCACAAAAACCTCAGGAAAATAGAGAGAATGAGGAAAGCACTCAACAGTGTCAAGTGTGGCAGAGAGATCAGAGGGTGAAGTCTGGAAAAGGAAGGTCCAAACAAAACGCCAAATCAAAACACTTTTAGTTCTGTTTTCAGCTGACCAAGTAGAAGCAGATTAAAGCATGTGAAACATCCTCAAAGTCTTTCTTAGCTTTAGATTTTCCCCCTCCCTTCTTCAAAGTAGTTTGGAAAGAGTTCCAGCTTCCTCTCTGCCTTCAGCCAGATGAGAATTATAGCATCTGTTCTAGTACAGGCCTTGTTCAACTCAGTTTGAGATGAATTACATGGTGGACAGAGCAGGAAGAATGGAGGAAGGAGGCTTGAATACAAATCTCTTCAGGTTCCTCTTAGCCAAAAACCCAATTTTGCTGGCTCCTAAGGAAATCGGAAATGTCAATACCTCACCTGGCTGAAATCAGGGAGGAAGATGGACCTTGGGATCGATTCCTAGTAGCTCCAGGATCTATCTATCTATGATTCCAGCTGATTTTGGGGTGAAGTCAAACTCCATACCCAGTCTGAAAACTGGCCCTGGGATCATGTCACCTACTTTTGTAAGTGAGATACTTGGGACCTGCTTTTAGAATCATTCTGGGGCATAGAACTGGAAAGGATATCAGGGCTCATCGAACTCATTTGTAAAATTATGAAGAAACTGTGGCCCCTTTTGGTGAAATGATTTGCCCAAGACCATGGAGGCAAGAAGTAATGGTACCTCAGATTTGAACTCTGGTTATCTGGTTCCAAATCCAGTGCGTTTCCCACTGCTCCTGCCCATGATTAAATCTGTCTGCAAACCAAGAACAGTTTCTACATGTGTAAAATAGGAAAGTGAATGAGTTTTTCTTTCCCATCCCCTCCAGTCCAAAGCCTCTCTATGACCTCAGTACTTGGCTGTTGAAACTTGTGACTTAAAAATCAGCAGCTTTTAGTGACCCTGGTGATAATTCTCTTTGATTCTTGGTATTGGAGTGTCATTGATGCCATTGGATCTATATGTTCAGTGTCTTTCAGTTTGGAAAAACCTGTTGTTCTTACTCTGTTGGAATAGCTGGGGAGAACTCCCGGGGCTACTTCCATACCACAGTGAGGCACTGAAGTAAGACTTCAGTAGTGGGGCCAAGAAATAAGCATTTATTAGGAGTTTACTGTGGGTCAGATAGCATGCTAAGCATTGACAAGTACTATCTCAGGTGATCCTCACTAGCTCATTTTACCTTTGAGGGAACTGGGGCAAACAGGTGAAGTGACTTGCCCAGAGTCACACAGCTAGAAAATGGCTAATCCCCAAATCCTTCATATGTGGCTTGGGGATACACTGGGTGATTTTTCTCAGTACCAGCTTTGTCTCTATAAATTATTTGATATAGATAACATCATTAATAAATCATATTGAATGAATAATTTATTAGTAATAATAAATATTATTCAAATATATCTTCATTCCCCGAGCACACACCAACCCAAATGGAGTGTCAGAGAGAAGCCAAAGTGGAATGAGAAAAAACAAACATTTGCAGGGAGGAATTGAGACTTGATATTTGAGTTGGCTGGATAATGAATTGCTATCAGCAAGTTGTTTCGTTGAGAAAGGGTCTTTCTTGTTTTAGATGACCTGATAGGACTCATTAATGCTCTGAAATGGAAGGGGCCAAGGAGTTCATCTAATTCTACCTTCCACCCCATCCAATTGCCCCACCAGCAGCATTCTGGATGGATTGGGCATGCCAAGTAGAAATCATGTGTTCATACACTTGGTTGAAGAGACCAAAGAGGGCATCTAGTGGCAAATTTCATATTTTACTGAGCTCCACAGAAGTGAAATTATTTGCTGATGACTATATAGGGAGTAAGTGGCAAAATGAGGATTTGAACAAATTCGTCCTTCTTTCCACGGGAACCCTACCTTTGATGCTTATTCCCCAGTTGACCTTGGGTAAACCTCTTAGCTCTTGCTATCACTGCAATGAAGAGGTAGGGCCGGGAGGAGGTCCCTTCAGCATCTTTCCAGGATGCTGCCTCCCAGGTTGGAGCCCAGTGCATAAGGGACCATAGCTTTGCGGGTCCCACCTGCATATGGAGAAGCACTAAGGATGCTGGCCTCCGGCTCTCTGAGATTCCCCCAAGCATGCTATGAGCTTGTCCTTTTCAAGTTTAGCTGCATGACAAGCCTGAACTTTTAACGGCAAGCAGTTTTGAGTTATGAAGGAGCAGAAAGGTCAGACTACTGTTTTAAAATGAACCTCTTGAATTTTCATGGCCTCATAACTCAAAGGTTCATCAGATTACCCTCAAACTATTCCCTTCCTGCCCCCTCAAAAACAGAGGAAGTCACCTTGAGTTTGAGAGCAGATTTGTACAACAGAATCTGTGGTTTAGAGCTGGAGAAAGCTTTGTAGAAAATAAGATGTTGTCTCTTGCCACTCGTTTCTTTTGAAATGAGTTAGTCATCTAAAAAAGGCACCTGTTGCAAGAGGGTTGGGTTTATTTGACAGCCACACAGGAGTGATTATTAGCTCTACAATGATGGCTTTAAGTGCCATTCTTGTTGACTGAGAGTTAGTAATAATATCTATCCATATTCACAGAGCCTTTTGAGGCTCTCCCCTTTCAATATGTTGAGAGGTAGATAATGCAATTAATCCCATTTTGCAGATGAGATTTAGTAAAAATTATAGAACCACAGAATCTGAATTGGAAGGGACCTCAAACTATCTACTGAAAACTGGACCTGATCATAAATCTCTTCAATGTCATAAACACCAAATAGTCAACTATATCATTCTTTGCTTGAAGACTTCCATGGCAGGGGCTGGGACATGGAGCTGGGCTCCCGCCTGAGGTAGGCTGGGCTACTTTTGGATAACTTTAATTATTAGAAATTAAAATTATTGGGCTTGAATTGGACTTTCTACATCTTTCACAAATGAGGCATTCAGTGAAAAAAGTGCTGAACTTGGAGGCACAAAACCTGAATTCAAATCCCATCTCTCTCATTTGCTTGTTAGCTGGGTAACTTTAGTCAAGTCACTGAAGTCCTCTGGTCTGCAATTTCTTCCTTTATAAAATGAGAAATTTACAGTAGGTGACATTTATTAATTTTATTTAGATGGAATAGAGAAATAAGAATTTTTAAGGTGAGATTCCAAATTCAGTGAATGTCATCATCCATCCTAGGCTGAATGGTTTTATGTTTGTGTGTTTTTACACATTAGAAATATTTCATTGATGATTTTGTTTTGGACATCATTGTTACTTCCCAACATCCTTGTTTCAAATAGAAATCTCATTTGTAGGAAAAAAACCCAACAACAACAAAAAGAATAGCTCCTCAAAACCTAACATCTCAGCAGTAGCCTCCAATAGTGGAGGCAGGGTGCAGCTTTGGAGCTCACTACCTCTTTCCTGAGAAGAGGGAGGCGGGAATCATTAGCCGGCCTTGTTTGGAAGATTGGTTTCGGCATTTTTAGACACATTTCTAGAAGTCCTAGGACATAAAGAACTTTTCACATCAGACCAGCAGGGAAATGATTTGCAAGCGAACTTAAACCTGGGCAAAGCATCTGAAAGACATTGAGCAAAGCCAGAACATTCTAAGCCAAAATCCAGAGATTTTTCTCCTCCTCTCTTCCTCCCTTCCCCCACCAATGTTCTGCAGCAGAAATGGGAATGATCAAGGATATTTTCTTATATCAAGTCTCATGGAATTGGAAATCTGGACGCTTAAATTGCTGTTGTTTCCAAAGGTCATGCACTTTGAGGAGAAGCTTTAATTCAGAGCCCTAGGTGTGTGAGAGAAGTCCTTCCTCAGGACTTACGAAAGTGAATGTGGAACATGGGAAAACATCTCACCTGAGCTGGGAACCTGAGATCAAGGTTTAACTGAGTTTCTTTTTTCAATCCCACCATCCCTCAGAAAATATCATGGGAATCTTTTATTGTGTTCCAGTCTTCAGTTCTTAAGTGACTTAGATATAGTAGTGTAATAATATCATTATTATATTTTATATGACATACAATATATTATAATAAATATTATATATATATTAGTCTAATGTATTATATTAGCATAATACATTCCAAATCATGAATGCTTTATATATGCATATATACACACATATATGTAATATGTTGTATATCATATATTATACCATGTAAATGATATAACTATATTATAGATATAATTAGACAAGATTAAGAAGACAAGAATGCCTTGAAAAGTTTACCTTACAGGGCATTATTATATACATTAACACAATATCATTATATTGATCTTCTATATCATATCATTATATCTATACACATATGTAAAACAGGATATATAATAACTATCACATCTATAGCTGTTCTTTCCAAAATCCTCTTATCTGCTTAATATCACCTTATTTTCTTTATTTTTTTTCTTGCTGAGGCAATGGGGGTTAAATGACTTGCCCAGGGTCACACAGCTAGGACGTGTTAAGTGTCTGAGGCCAGATCCTCCTGACTTCAGGGCTGGTGCTCTATCCAGTGCACTACCTGACTGCCCCAATCTCACCTGATTTTCATAAAAACCTCTGTAAGATAAGTAGAGCAAGTATTTTATTTCCATTTAACAAATGGGCCAATTGAGGCTTAGAGAAGTTCTCATTTGTCTGATTTATTGCAGAGTGGGTTTTTATCTCTTCATTCCACTAAACTGCTCCTTGCAATTTGGTTTGAAGCTGCTGCTGGCTCAGAGATGCTGCATCCAGGGTCTCAAACACCTCCTCACCAGGGCAAAGTCTCAGTCATAAATGAAGCAGAAGCTGAGTTTATCTTCAACCTGTCCTTTAATCCCTCTCCCCCTGAGTTCTTTCCCAGGCTATTATTCTTGCACTGGATATGCTCTCCTTTCTCCCCTCTCCCTATCCCTTGCTGAACTAGGTAACTTTATTCTTGAATTTCTCATCCCTTTGTCATCTCTTAGTTAAGGTACTGCCAAACCCAACCTGACACTGCTCCCATCATTCATTTTTTTTTTCTATTCATGTGCTGCTGAATGGAGCTGGAAGAAAACATGAAATTGTGTTAATTGAGTCTTCTACAAGTTGATGTTTCATAATGTCTATTGGGCTCTCACTGCAGCAAGGCAACTTTTTTTACACTAATGAATTCACTATCCTACCCTCTGCATTTCTAAACTTTCTCATCACTTTTCATGGCCCTCATAGTACCTCTTCCTCCCACTGTTTCAGCTGAGAAACTTGCTTCACTAAAAACAAATTGAGACCAATTCCCTAAAAACTTTCTTGTCTTTCCTCCCCACTTCATATAGTAATAGCTAACATTTGTATCATACCCTAAGGCAAGCACTTTACAATTTTCTTCATAATAGACTTTATATATAGGGGTTGTTTTTAATCCCCATTTTTACAGATGAAGAAGATGGGTAGCCCAGTGTCACACAGTTGTTAAGTGCCCAAGGTTTTATTTGAACTTGGGTCTTTACACCCCCAGGTAAAGCATTCTATCCCCTGGAGCACCTAGCTCACATCACTCCCATTGTTAGTCTTTCCTCACTTGAACCCCTAAAGTGAATCCACACACAAATTATGCTGGAAATGATATATATGCTGTACATTATCATACATAGAGGAAGCAATATGTTGTGAGAGAAAGAAAATTGACTTGGAGTCAGAAGACATGGCATTCAATTGTGGGTGACCCAGTTATGCTTTAAAGCTCACGCTCTGTGTGAATCAATTAATGGAACTGGGGTGTTTAGCCTGGAGAAGACTATGGGCTTCAGTTCACAGATCTGTGATATGAAGGGGGTTTACTAGACCTTTAAAGTATTTTCTAGCTTTAAATTCTTTTGCTTATTAAAGCTTTTTATTTACAGAACATATGAGTCATTTTTCTACATTGACCTTTGCAAAATTTTCTGTTCCAAATTTTTCCCTCCTTTCCCCCACCCCTCCCCTAGATGGCAGGTAGTCTAATACATGTTAAATATGCATACACATATTGGATTTATCATATTTTAACATATCTATACAGTTATTTTCTAGCTTTAAATTCTTGATCCTCTGATTTTTACAACATACCTACTATGATACCTGATACGAGGCATAAATATCCTGGGTTCTTGAAGGCTATGTAAGATTGAATCTCAAGCTCTAGAATGTCCTACCAAGTTTTAAAATCTGTGTCTTTTATTTGAGAACCAGTGTGGCTAAATCTACAGTGGCTCATCATTGGAGTGACTAAAAATGATGAAGTTTTGAACTACAACTAGCATAGAAAGTCATTTGCTAAGTCATGGAGAAGTTGGCTTTTATATTGGTGAATACAACTGAAATCACTGGTTTTAAAATTTCTGACGTGTTGTGATGTTCACTTCCTCAGCTGGTAGAGGTTCAAGACTCATTTTATATATGATAAGGGAGCTCATCATTCTGTCATGGAATGATACCAGTGTTTTGTTTGAGTGTGACTGTGTGGTGTAATGGATAGAGCTGTGATCTTGCATTTGGAAAGGGTTGGGTTCAAATTCTGCTTCTGGTATATCTTTGCTGTGTTACTGAACAATTTTCTTGACCTTGATGCTCCAAGACAATTTTCTGCACCTCTAAAGTTCTGAAGCAAATGGAGGGAGTTTCTTTATTTAGGATTCCACAAGCTAATGAAATCACAAGTTTGGCCCAAAGGAAAAAATGTGCCCTGATTATTTAAAACTCTCTTGCGGTAGCATAAAGGTCAGATTCATACTTCAGCCAAGCAAATGTTACTGTGTTTTATTTCCTACTTTCTTTGGAATGACCAAAGGTTCTGAATTGGAAGGACTTTAGAAATCATCAGATCCAATATCCTTATTTTACAAATGGGGAAATTAAGACCCCAAGAAGTAAAATGTCTTCTCTAAAGTTCCTTTTGTCCTATACATTGTGACTATTTTCTTTTCAAAATCTTTTGATAATGCTTTCCTGTTCTAAAATTCTCATCACCTTTATTATTGCCCTGACTTTGCCCCTATGCACTCATCTTATCTTAATTTGTTAAAAACATGTATTTGAATTTATACTATTTGAAGTAATAATTATATAAAATGTGTTCATTGTTTTCAACCCAACAGAAATATATGTGAGCCTGTGAGTGAATTAATGACATTAGGGGAATTAGTATTAGGAAATAATGGGGCCCTAGCTTTAGTTCCAAATCATTCAGCCAGCAAATATTTATTAAGCACCTACTATGTGCCAGGTAATGCAGAAAGTTCTGGGGATACAAAAGAGGCTAATCTCTTGTTGTGGAGTAGTGTACAGTCTAATGAGGAAACATAACATGCAATAACTATGTAGAAACAAGCAAGATACGTTGGAAATAATCAATAAAGGAAAGGCAGTAGAAATACAAGGGATCAGGAAAGGCTTCCTGCAAAAGATGGAACTTGAAAGAAGTCAAAAGGGAGAACATTACAAGGATGGGGGCAGCTAGTAAAATTATCTCTGGTGTGAGGGACAACAAAAACTTCAGTGTCAATGGGTTGAAGTTCAGTATCAATGGGCTGAAGAAGTTCAGTGTCAGTGGGTTGAAGGACCCCTGGGAGAATATAAAGGGTCAGAAGAATAGAAAGGAGAGAAGCAGATCATGAAAAGCTTTTAATTTCAGAAGATTAAAAATAAAATCAGACCTAGAGTTTATAGGGAACCATTGGAGTTTATTGACTGGGGTTGTTAGTGATATGGTCAGATCTGCCTTGTCAGGTAGTTTGGTAGCCAAGTGGAGATGGACAAGAGTGAGGAGTCTTAAGGCAGGCAGGCCAGGTAGAAGAAAATAAGAAATTGTAACAAGGGTGAGAGTGTTGGAGAAATTATAACATGGGTTTTGAGATCTGGAATAGACATTTAAAGTCATTCTTTCCAACCTGCCATTTTATAGATGAGGAAACTGAGGCAAAGGAGCACAATGATGTGTCTCACTCTATTCAGTAAGGTGATGTTAGGGTGAGGACTGGTTCAAGGTCCTCTTGCCTCCCCTTTCCTTCCACTAAACCTGGCTATCTCTCTTGCCTTAGCTCTCCCTAGCTAGCTTGGAAGTATTTTGAAAGTAAGAACTTACTTCATAAATCTACATATTATATGCACACCTTTATTTTTGTGAATTGATTTTAAATGTAAATATGGTAAACAATCACTTTGTTTCATGAGTAGAATAGGGATTTAATAACTATGTTCTTCTCATTTTGGAGGTTTAAAATCTTTTCTTCTTATTTATATTTTTATTTTATATAGCAGTGCATTCACAGTGCCACAGGCAATTCAGTTTTCCTGAAGAGGGAAAGAATTCAGCCCATGGAATATATTTAACCTCCAAAGAGACAGTCTGTGGTTTTTGCTAGAATATACTCAAAACTGGAGGAATCTGGAATAGAAACTCATACATTACAAATGGGCTACATACTGTCTATGAGTCCAGCCCTCCTGCTGTCTTTAAGGAGTCAGTCTAAAACAATCAGGAGTCCATTAGCTCTTTTATTTTGCATTAATTTTCTCTCTAGACAAAGGTAACTAAGTCCAAACCTTCCTGTGCCACCCTGGGCATTGTACCAGAAACATTCATCTTGGAACATTTTTTTTAAGTAGCAATGAGTCTTAATGACACTGGCACCTCTGCCAGAAAGCTTCTTAATGGGAAATAGAGAATAAAGTCACATCTTCATCTGAGGAAATGGTACGCTGACCTGAGCTAGTATATTTATCAGCTTGGAAAAGAATTGCCAGAGCAGAAGCAAACCATATTGTTTATCTTCCCCCATGGTCAATTCCAGGACCAATATACTTAAAGCAAAGCAAATTCTAGTGTCTTCCTCTTTCAAACAATTCAATTCATTTTTAATTTATTTATCTTTTTGTTATTTTGTGAGGCATTTTAGGTTAAGTGACTTGAGCAGGGTCACAGAGGTAGTAAGTGTTAAATGTCTGTAACCAGATTTGAACTCCTCCTGGTATGAGAATGGTACTCTATCCACTGTACCATTTAGCTGCCCCTAAAACAACTCAATCCAAGCAATAATTAGTAAGTGCTAGGTGCTAAGAGAAAAACAAAACAAAACAATCCCTGCTCTTGGGGAACATAAGTTCTACTAGGTATAGAATGGGGAGCTAGATGGATAAAAGCAGCTACAGTGAACAGTGGCCAGAACATCAGATCTTGTGTCAGGAAGCTCTGTGTTCAAATCCTGCTACAGACAGTTATTAGGTGTGATAAGTCACAAGTCACTTCACCTATTTGCCTCAGTTTCTGCATCTGCAAAATGGGGATAATAATAGCATCTACCACTCAGAAGTGTTTTGAAGATCAAATGAGTTTACCATATGTAAAGTGCTTTGCAAATCTTAAAGCAGTATTTAAACCCTAGCTATTGTGATCTGGTTTAAAGAATCCCTAAGTAAGAAAACTGCCCTTTACTAAAGCAAGCTTATCTCTAATTTGCATTCTTAGAGAGTTGTCCAGAGTGCTAAGTGGCTAAGTAACTTGTGGAGGGTCACACAGGCAGTGTGTGTGTGTGTGTGTGTGTGATTGCAGTTCTGTGCATTTGTGCGTGTGTATATATGCAAGCATAGGTGCAGTGCCTGTGAGCTTGTAGTGTGAGTGCACGTGTGTGAATGTGTGTATTGTACATGTGTGAGTACATGTGATAGTACGGACATTGTGTGTGTGTGTCTGTGAAGCAGGATGGGAAACCAGGACTTCAGGGCTCTATTAGCTTAGCAAGCTGGTTTACCTTGGGTGTGGTACCATGGACAGCGCACTTGGGTTTTCTAAGGATTCTGTACCAGTGGTGGTCCACTATTTATTGGCTTGCTGTGTGGATTTGGAGAAATCACTTCAATTTTCTGAGCCTTGCTCTCTTCATCAGCAAAATGGGGATAATTATCCTCTTCTTTAACTACTTCACCCAGCTTCTAAGAGCAGAAATCTTAGAGGTATTCTAATGCAGGCTACTTTTATTATAATGCAAATATGTTCAGAGAACAATGGCTGTAGAGTAGAAAGGGGACCTAAATTCCTCATGTTATAGATGAGGAAACTGAAATTGAGATAGGTGAAGTGACTTGGGGAGAGACATACACCTAGAAAGTGCCTGGGGCAGAATTTGAACACAGGTCTTCATGATTCCAAATCCAGCATTCTGCCCACTTTGCTATTACTGTTAAGTTGTGTCTGACTGTGACCCCATTTTGGGGTTTTCTTGGCAAAGATTCTGAAGTGCTTTGCCATTTCTCTCTCTCATTCATTTTATATATGATGAAACTAAGGCAAACAGAGTTAAATGACTTTCCCAGGGTCATATAACTAATAAGTGTCTGAGGCTAGATTTGAATTTAGGAATATGAACCTTTCTGATTCTAAGTCCAGTAGTCTCTCCACTGGGTTACCTAATTGTTTACATTCCTATATTATGTTAGATCTGGCAAGGATTAAAAAGATGTGTATAAGTAATGTGACTGGCTCAAGGTCAGTTAGCTAGTTAAGTGTCAGAGATTTGACTTGGGCTCGTATCTCTTAATTCCTAGTCTAGTGTGTGTTTTATAAAATGCCACCTAGCCCAATCTACTCCAAGGGCATATGAATATTACTAATTTTATATGTGTGTATACATACACATTCTGAAGGGATTCAATATAAGAATGTAATTCTCATTATATTCTTCCTATATATTTTCTACAAAGCAACATTAAAAAACACATAACTGAGCAACATTAAAAAACACATAACTGAATCCAAAGGTACTTTCCCCCTTTTTCTTCAATATGTATACACACATATGTGTTTATATATATGTATATATATATATATATATAAATTTTGGTAAATGATTAAAGAGGTGATTTCAACAAACTTGGGGTTACTTGTATGAACTGACGCAGAATGAAGTGAACAAAACCAGAAGCACAATTTTACATTAACAACAAAAATACAACAACTTTGTATACTTTCCATGGTTTTCCCATAAAATAGTCCATGATATGGTAAATCTAGATATCATTATGACTTTAAGACTTTAATCCCCTTTTAGTAGAGTTGTATATTCTTACTCTTAAACAAATTGTCTAACATTCTTCAGCTCTTCTACTCCATATCTTATTGATGTACTGAGAGGATGAGCAGAAACACACATTTCCATGGAAACTGAAGATGGACAATGCCCTGGTATGAAGTGTCGCTAGTGTGCTCATGGATTTTCTTTCACGGTTAAGTTTTGGCTTTCTCTTTTTCCAAGCAATAGTCAGTCATCCTTTAACTGCTATTGGCATCATTTTCCCTCAGAGGCACTCTCTCTGTATTTTAGTCAAGGTGATCAGTTCAATAAAGCAGCAGGCCAATTCTGTGAAAAATATCAGTCAAAACAGTTGCCTTGTTGGAATACTTAAAATAGTTGTTCTAGTCAACTTGTGAGCACATAATAATTCATCCAAAAAAAAAATCGGAGGTTTGAGTGGCTTTCAAAAGCAGTATAAATCAACAGTCATGACAGCTTAAAAAGCTGATGTCATTTTAGACTACATTGAGAAGTGTATCATTTAGGTATTTAAAAATATTAAGTGCTGATTTTATGCTAGGAACTGTTCACAGAAGGAGGAATACAAAGAAAGCCAAAAAAAAAAATCTCTGCCCTCAAGGAGATTTTATTCTAAGAATTGAAGATGACATGTGAATAAATATTCGGGGGAAGGCTCTAGCTTAGGTAAAGGGATGGAATCAGGAAGACAGTGGCTTTTGAATGGAGTCTTGAGTGAAATAAGGGGTAATAGGAGGCAAAGGTATGGAGAAATTTATGGGATAAGGAATAGCAAATCAAGTAAAGCAGCTGGAAAGGGAGTTGGTAACTCCTCATACTCTGCCTTGATCAGATCACATCTAAGGTGTTATGCTCAGTCCTGGATACCATATTTTAGAAAGGACATTGACAAACTAGAGCACATCCCATGGATTGTGACCAGGAGGGGGAAGATCCTCAAAAGTGAGTCATATGTAAATTCGTGGAATGAACTGGAGACATTTCACCTGCAAAAAGTAGACAGAGTAGAGGAGGGAATGGATACTCAAGTATCAGGAGAGCCATTACATGGAATAAAGGATCGAGTTGTTTCCCTTGGACCCAGAGGACAGAACTAGAACTCTTAAGTGGGAGGTGCAAAGAAACAAGTTTAGGTTTGATATAAGGAGGAAAAAACATTGCATTGTGGAGGGAATATATTTCTGGGCTTGGGTTGGATAAGATAGCCTTTGATTTGCTTTTCAACTCTGTGACTCCAAGACCATACATTTCAATCTACTAAACTTTTATTGATGATGCAGTCTGAATTCATCTTCTGCATTTCTGGTGCCTCTTTTTGGTCTAGTGTAATTACCCCACTGTAGTATGGGCAGATAAGAGCAATTTCTTACAATGGCCATGAAGATGATTGAAATAGTCACAATGAGAGCTCTTTTAGACTTTGAAAATACCAAGGTCATTCACCACTTCCTGGATCATCACCACTTGTTTTGACTTTTGACTTCAATAACTGTGAAAGAGAGAGTGTTGCTGATAACTTTATGCAACTCTGACTCACTTAAATCTGTTTCAAGAAATCACTCATCACATCAAGATATCATTGGTCCTTTTCAAAAACAAAGTACCAACAACAACAATAATCAGTGTAAATTTTTCTGGAATTGTAGGAAAGAAAGACCATTTCTATTTTTAAAAGCGATCGATGTAGGCAAACTATTTGTTTGCCTGATTCCATAAGCATCTTCCTTCTCCCAAGTAAATTCACCAGTTTGTTCAAATTGTTCCAGTTGGTAGCTTGCTGGTTGCATGCTTGTGTATTGTAAAAGCTGCGTCACCTTTCTACTTTTCAGGAAACTACCACAAAGTAATTTTCCCTTTTAAAGTGTACTGATTTTCCCTAAATGATTTTTGGATAGCTGTCATAGTTTCTAAACTATATATAGAACTATAGCTAACAGAAATCAGAAAAGAAGACTGTTAACTTTGTAATTATAGATGATCTGGTAAGTAAACCAAATTCTTATTTTCTCCTTAAGAGTTTGTTCTCAAGGAATTCCTTAATATATAGAATACCCATCATAATCTCATATTTAATTAGTAAAAATCTGGGCAGTGGTGTTATTTATGTTTTTGCTACCATAATACTATAAAGTGGATTTATTTTTGTTGTTTGAACAAGGTACCTTTCAATCTGATTACTTTATGGCCATTTATAAAATTATTTTTAGATCGTTAATGTAAGTAATTTTTTCCTTTTCCATTTAAGTCATGCTTCAGTGCCTCTGACTGGCATGGATTTGACTGTATTCTATATGACTTTACCAGCAAAATGCTATTTTCTAAGTTAGAAAGACTTCAAGAATGGGCCTGAGATCTGGGACCCCCAACCTCATGGAGATGGCCTCCTAAAACATAAAGAATATAAATTCCAATATGATATAGGCTGCTTGAGGGTAGGGATGATTATTTTTCCGTGTGTGCATTCATATTGCTCTGCCTAGCTGTACTTGGTATACAGTAGGCATTTAATAAATGGCTTGCTCAGTTGATTGGAACATAAGGTTTTATGATCTGCAGAGGTGGAAAGAAGAGCCTTCACTGATAAAAAATCAGGGATCCTTAAAGTATTGAATTTTTCTTCTTATCCAGCTCTTTGGGAGTTGCAGTTTACCTGGATCTCACCTTTTCGAATATGATAAAGTTCTAGATTAGAAATAACTGGGTAGATGTCCACAGAAATGAAATCAGATTGGCCACACAGATGTAATCTCCCTTGATCTTTGACTTCCCAGCTCTCAGTCTGGCCATTTCTCATTTCAAATGATCAAGCTGCTTCATTTAGAACTAGCCTGCAGTAGTCTGTCTTTTGTCTCCCCCGTTTTTCTGGCTCTTCTGTCTCTCTTTAATTTAATTCTTCCCTAGTGACAGAGAAGCAGGCTTTTGGATTCTTCTTAATCTCCTGTGTCCTTCAGAGACTTTCTTCAAAATTCTCATCTCCGTATTGCTATGTAGTAAGCTGGCATGATTTAAGCTTCCCCACCCCCATACCTGCCATTTTATTAGTTCTCTTAAGAAAATTTTGCAGGTGGAAGTTAAGCTATCCTTGTCCCAGCCAGCCTCTCCCCTGTCCCCCACTCACTCTGGCCCCGAGCCAAGCTTTAGTTGAAGTCATTAGTAGGTGACTTCTAAAGGACAATAATTGGAAATGGGAAATGATAGGATTTCAACTTCCTAGTTTCCTTTTTTCTTTCCCATTCTTGTGATTGCTTAGGTTTTAATGTGTTCAATAAATGGCTTTTGTATATGCTTTCTAAATGATTCTCTTGTGCAACATAATTTTCTAAAGATTTAAGTTCATCTCTTTGCTCATCCTTCATAATGCTCAGATCCTATTATTCACCCTAAACCATCCTTCCTTTTTTTTAAGGGAGATTTGGTCACAGTGTCTACTTTTCATTCTTATAATCAAAAAAAATATATTTTTAGCTAACAACATAGGAAAAAGAGAAAAAAGAGAGAAAATGTCTACAATGCATTTTCTTAGTCAACAAACATTCAATTTTGGTTGTAGTATTTGAAGTCTTTCTAGAAGAAATCAATGATTTCGTTGAACTCATGAATCTTTCTTGCCACTGTGTTACCCCCCAGACTTCTAATGAGTGCTATCTGGTTATTTTCTAATTTGCTATTCATACAAAGGACTGAGAGAGAGAAGTTTCAATGAATCATAGAGGAGCCCAGGATTCACTTCCTTTTATCCCTTTCTTTATTTAGGGTCTGGAAGTGATTGAAAAATTTTAGTTTCCTTCACATCCCAACTCAGGTGATTCTTCCAGTTTTTAATGCTCTCCCTTTTGGAAATTATTTTCTCTCATTTTGTTTTTAATCTATATTTATCTACCTCTATCTATTTTTATTTATCTATCTAATCTATATTATCTACCTTTATATTTGCCTTGTAGAATTTAAGCTCCTTGAGGTCAAGCATGATTTCATTTTTATCCTTTCTATCTCTATCGCCAAACAGGAGGTCTTCTACGTAAAAGATGCTTAAGAAATGTTTGTCAAATTGAAATAGCAAAGCCTGCTAGCTACCTTTTTTTGTAAATGGGTTCCAGAATTTGAGAAAAATTGAGATATTGGGGCTTCCTAAACAGTAGTGTTGGAAGACAGCATTAAAATCTGTTATCAGCCAATATTCTCAAATCAGAATATCATAGAAGTTTAGAGAAGGAAGAAACCTTTGATATCATCTCTCATTCACCCTCCCCTCCATTTGTTAGAAACTGAAGTTTTTATTAAATGAATTTATGGTTTGGGAGACATGATCTAATAAAAATGACAAAATAATGTTATAGTACAATAGATTTTTCCATTATTGCTAAATATTGGTCAATGATGACTCAATATTAAAGATGCAGGCAAGTAAGGGGCACCATGGACCTGACGTCAGGATGACTTCAAATCCAGCCTTAGATACTTACTAGCTATGTGACCCTATTCACCTAACTACTATCTACCTCAATTTCCTCTTCTATAAAATGGGGATAGGACTAACACTTATCTCCCAGAATGGTTGTGAGGATCAAATTGTAAAAAGCTTTACAAAACTCAAAGTACTAAATAATGCTACCCAATCTGTTTCATAATTCTCTTTCTCTCACCCCAAATTTCACTGAGAACTATTGGAACAAGTTAACAGTGTATTATATTTGGGCACATTTATGCTTATTCTCTTGCTTTGAGTATTTTCATACCCTTTGGATGTGTGTGCTTTGGAGTAATGGGGAAAGTGCTACTCTCCCAGGCTACAAGACTATAAATGAGCCAAACCCAGCTTCCGGCCTCCTGCATGGCCAGGTGTTTCCCCCTAAGCTCAATTAACCACTCTTCTTTTTCAGGATGGAAAAGGGTGTGCCCACTAAATGGTTTCATGGTCTATTTGAAAATGTTTCTTCCCAAGCAGCTTTTGCAAGCAGATTTTGGGGCTAGTTTTTTCCTAGACATTATTTATATGCTCTCTAGATGCTTTAGCAGCTGTATACCTTTAGCTAGTGGTCCATTAGATTTCCTTTCAACTTCAGAAAAAGAGTAATCACATCTGGCATGATTTGCCTAGAGTTCTATAGCACTCTATGCAAATGGATGGCTTTGTCGGTGACCAGATTTTGTATATTTATTTTTATTTTATTTTTTGCTAAAATGCCTATTGTGCCAGCAGCTCTGCAAAGGCATTCACCTGGAGCCCATCCTCCTTTCAAACAAAAAACATGACATTGAGATAGTCCATCAGGTAGCATGCTAATAAGATAATCCTCTTTTCATTTGAATGTCTGTTCCTTGATCTTAAAACACAGGTTGTTCTCTCTATATTCTCTTTGTCAAAGTCACAGGATAAAAATTTTCTCTTAACATAATCCTATTAAAATATATTCACTTCCTCAGCATACCTCGATAATAGCATTTATCCTCCTTATCACCTAGGGAGAGAATGATAAAGGGCAACTCTATTGAGAAGTTTGGGAAATCTGTTCTAAAGAGTACATATAGAATGATGAAGCTTAAGACCTAAAAGCAGATACTATATTCCTCAGTGACTGGCCTGTAAAATGAAGGTATTGGGCTTTATTTATCATTTTAGAGAATTCTATAGAATATTTTATTCTATTTTATAGAATTCTATATCATTCTATAGAATATAGAATATTACAGTTTGAAAAGATATTAGTAGTGGAATATAGTATAAGTAAAATATAGTATAAAGTATTGTTCCTGGAATCAGGAACAAATTTAGTTCAAATTTAAGACTGATATTTACTTAGTTGGGTGACTTTAGGCAAATTTCTTGAGCTCTCAGTTTCCCCATGATACCACTCCTTATACATAAGGGATGTAGAAAAAACACATTGCAATTTTATAATCTCTATACAAGTATGAGCTATTTTGATTACTTATGTTAAAGAGTGCAAAGGCATTCACCTGGAACCCATCCTCCTTTTAAACCTTATAATACTATAGAAATGTGAGGTACCTTTCTCTGCCTTATCTTCATAATTTATAATAGCTAAGGTAAGATATAGAAATGAACATATCCCTGTACCAGGGTTATGATGGGCCAGCTTGAGCCAATTGTTAATTTTTCGATGTGAACATTTACATCTCAGAAATGGGCAAACATTGCAATTCAGGATTTAATTTATTGTTTTTTTGCTTGTCTAAACTTAAGAAAGAGATAGAGGAAATAGCAATAATTCAGATTAAACTTAAAAGTGAATCATCTGAATTTTTTGATGGTTGTTAGAGAGCCAGTTCTTAAACATTTATCAATTCACTCCTGTTCCAAGCAATGTATCAAATGCTCCAAATAAAAATATGTGAGCAAGACAATACCTACTCTAAAGGAGCTTCTATTCTAATGGGAGAAGATAGCACATGTAAGAAATCTGGAAAGCATAGGAGGGTATATACTGAAGGTAAGGAGAAAATGAAAGAGTTCAGGCAAGTGTGATGAATCAAGTCTAGAGTTCTTGCTAAATAAAGTGCCCTCAATGCAGAGGCTCCTCCAGGATAGCAAGACAATAGGTGAAGAGGAGGAGTATGAAAAGAGAGAAAATTCCGGACTGGATTCCTGGCTAAGAAAGAAATACAAGGTTTCTGGAAATGTAATTTTTTCTTATTGGCAGAAATGGCCTTAATGAATTCAAGATTCTCTCATATCAAACTAATAAGTAAATAATTGTGGCTGTGAAAGTACATACAGGACCATTTTTAAATGAATTATCAAATTTTTCTCCACTGTTGATGTCATCACATAGTCTTTATCTCTAAGGTATAAGATAGAGGAAATTGGAAAAAGTTGATGACTTCTTGCCTTTTCTACATGGAAGAAGCCTCAGATTTTTGAGGTGTCATGCTAAAATGTCATAGTTCCCTATATAACTATTGCTATCACTACCTAAATTGAACCAATTCCATTTACCATAGTAACTAGAGACTCTATCTGCCTTTTTGCTTAAAAATAAAAGTTGACACACTGAATCTGAAAGTAGAGACTATCCATTTATTGGATAAATTAGATAAAATTCCCCTAAAGTTGAAATTACATGTGTTTCAGGTAGTTGGTTACTAGAACATATGTTGGTAGCCTGAGAAAAGAAAAACAAATGTCATTTTTTTATCTATGAAAGATAGAATTCTCTAGGTGGGATATCTTATTTTCTATATCCAATGGAAAAGAAAAACAAATGTCATTTTTT
>JAJPUD010000467.1:45481-67959 GCA_023553655.1 Myrmecobius fasciatus | reverse complement strand
TTTTTTAATCTATGAAAGATAGAATTCTCTAGGTGGGATATCTTATTTTCTATATCCAATGGAAATGCATTTATGCTCACAAAGTAAGTAATTATGGACACAATTTGTAAAGCAAAGACTGATGACCTAGAATGGCCATTGAGGTCCATCTCCTTCATGGACAACTTGTGTGACATCTTGTGTGTCTACCAATTTTGTCACTACTTATGAGGATGCTATTTACAAGGCAGCCCCATTTAATTCAAAAAGCTTTATTAATGTGGCTAGTGAATAACAGATTAGCTGCACAAAGTGCTGGACTTGGAAGCCAGACGGTTTGGATTCATAGCCAGCCTCTGAATCTACTAGTGATCATGATCTTGGGCAAGTCACCCCAGTTATTTTGTGCCTCAGGCAACTCTCTAAGACTGAGTTAGAGAAGTGTATGAATGCATTCATGGAAGGAGTCTCCACATTTATGACATTTTATTGTCCTATGTACGTGGTTTCATGCTAGACATCACATCACACAAGATGTCACACAAGTTGTTCATGCAGGAGATGCTACTGGGCCATTAGTCTTTCTTTTGCAAATTGTATTAATAATTACTTATTTGCAAGCACAGCTGGACATTTTCCATTGGCTACAGGAAGTAAGGTATCCCACCTGGAGAATTCGATCTTTCATAGATAAAATGATGGCCTTTGTTTTCTCTCTTCTGACTGCCTACAAGTGTTCTAATGTACATTTTGAAAAGCTTGCTGAAGTGTGCGATATTCTGCCATCAGAGTACTTTGTAAGTAAATTACATAGAAAGTGCAGTTATCACTGCACATGGTTTGATTTGGGAGCATTTCAGAACCTGTACTCTCATCAACCCAGAACCAAGATGTTTTATGCTGATTTTGCATATCAATTTTGAACAAAAATAATCAAAACTTAACCTGCTGCTTAGAAATAAAATATTTATGAAACATTTTGGACTTACTTTTTAAAAGGGTTTTTGATTTCCATAATGATAGCTTCTCTATTGAATCTGACCCAGAAACCAAAACATCTTGCAAACTGAATCACCTTCAAATTCACAAATTTATAAAGACTGATTTTAATTCACTGTAGAGAACTTCCTAACAATTTAGAATGCTCCAAAAGCCAAATGGGCTTTTTTGGGACATGTTTTCCATCACTGGAAGTGTCTAAATAGATGCTAAATGATACCTTGCTTTTGGACGATATCATAGAAGGTCATTCATACATTAGAAAAGTAGTCAGATCAGAGGAAATCTAAAGTTCTTTTTAATTCTAAGATTATATAATATCTGAAATATATGATTTTTGTTAGGAGGATAAAGGCTTTAAAAAAAGAATTTTGATTGTGAGTTTTAAAGGCAAATATGTTTTCTTTATATATTATGACACAGTATCTGATCCATACAACTTAGCAGTTAATGGATGCCATTCTCTTCAAATAAAGCATGTTGCACCAAGTGAATAGTTTTCTATTTGAGTGTCATGGTATATGTTTTGATATTAAGTTTTCACTGATGTGAATAAGACTATGTTTTGTACCTTTGAAAGTTCTTCAAATAAGAGCATTTAATGAAAATGAATAGCGAATATCATTGAGAAAATGTATGATTAGAAGCAGAATTAGCTGTTCATCGGTTGCCAGTGAAGGGTAACATAAACAGTCTGGTGGACTAATTCTACTTCCAGAATGAAATAGACCTAGAAGATCTCAAATACATATCATATAAAGATCTCAAATGGATCCTCTATGGAAGAGCAATTGCATAGGGGTAAAAGATGTGAACAGGTTGTAATCTGTACCACAGGAAGGAATATCCATGTGGATAAGGTCTCAGTTTTGGTGATATATTACAAAATAAAACCAAACTAAAATAGTGACAACTTCTATGTTGAATTGATAAGAGGGATATATTAAATGAATAAAACACTGGTTTAAGGAGATTTCCAAATATATAAAGAAGCTGTTACCTTTGTACGTGTGTTGTTAAGGAAGAAGAGAAAATTCATAGGTTTGAGATTGTTCTCTGAATAGACTTTAAACTTTATATTGCCTCCAGCTCATAGAGCCTTTAAATGAGATGGGAGAGAGTGGGGGAAGTACCTGCTGGTCATTTCCCTCAAACTTAACATATAACAACTTTTTGGTTGTTTTTAATTGTTGCTTTTAAAAGCACTACACCAAGGATGTCTATCTCAAATAGAAACAGGAGCCACTAATTGGTACACAAGAATTTCTACAGTCAGCATATTAAATTAGTTTTTAAATGTAATATTATGTCTTTTATAGTGTATTTTTATTCATTTTGTTAAACATCTCCTAATTATATTGTAACCTGGTTTCTGTGGCACATGGAAGTGTTGTGACCTGCGAGTTTGACACGTCTGCTCCAAAGGACTTTGTAATTAAAAAAAACACTCAAATGTTGAGGCAACATGAGAAGATCTTGCCTTGGAGCCAGGAAGACCTGAGTCTAATTTCTAACAAGTCCTGCCTATGTGACCTTGGGCAAGTCATTTATCATTTTGGTGCTCCAGGCAATCATTATTTTTTGAAAGTTTCAAATCTATGGAGGGAAATGGGTTCATTGGATCACAGATTTAGAGTTTACAGGGACCTTAGAAAACATCTATTCTTTCTCCATTGTGTAGATGAGGAAATTGAAGTACAGAGAAGAAATATCTTACTCAAGGTTATCTGGACGAAAGGGGCAGAGTCAAGATTTGAAGCCAGATTCTCTTGATGGGGCTGGTGTAGACACCAGATGAGGGTAGGCAACAAATATTGGAGTCCATTCATGTGAAGAACTCACAACAACCGTTCTCCTTGGTCAAGGGGAAATTTATTTAGGGAAGAGGTAACAGACAAAATGATGGGATATGAAATAGTTTTGGGGGAGCATAAAAAGGGGTTTTAATAATTAATGATGGAAAGGGCAAGTTCTCTATTGGAGAAGCCATTTACCTGGAGAAGGGAAGCAGCCTTAAGGCTGGGGTATACCCTTGGCTGGCAGGTAAATCCTGACAGGAACTTAGCACCCTAAAATTGTTAGTAATCTATAAAAAAGAGAAGTAGGGTCAGGAGCATAGTGGGGTTAGAAGAGATACCACATGGCATGGGGGATGGGGTAAAGGGAGGTAGAGTGCCATTAGCAGACTGACCCAAAGGAGGGCACTAGTGAAGTCATGGGCTATAAGTTGTTTTAATAGGAAAATTTAGCTTCAATAACATGGTATAAGTTGGATTTCTATCTGGATTACTTCCTGAGGATGGGAGCATGGAACTTAACTGATCTCAATTCTTCCTGTCCTCCAGGAAATGATTTTTTTTTCCTGAGGCAATTGGAGTTAAGTGACTTGCCCAAGGTCACACAGCTAGGAAGTGTTAAATGTCTGTGGGCAGATTTGAACTCAGGTCCTCCTGACTTCAGGGCTGATGCTTTCTCCACTATGCCACTTAGCTGCCCCACCAGAGAAGTAATTTTTAATAATTCTTCAGTTTCTCTCTGCCAACCATACTCACTATTCAGGACCTCATTATTCTGACTCCACACACTTTCCATGTATTAGCTTTCTAGTGAAACAAGTTCTGCTGGTGGAACCTTGAACTGGACATGTGCAGCTTCTTCCAAGTTAAATGGCTCTCTTTTCTCATAGGGAGAAAGACTCTATCTTTTGCTCTTGACATTTCCTGAGTTTTCCTGTGATCTTGCTGAGCATTGATAGCCTAGATTTTGCCATTACTCCCAGGATATATGAATATAAATGTCCTAGAGAAGAACAGACCCAGGGAAATGGAAGACTGGCATTGAGATGTAAAGGAAATTAACTACTTTGGGCTCATACAAGTGAAATGAGAACCTCTGTAAGCCAGTCCGAACAAGCTTGCTGTTGAGATGACTGCTTTATTTAGAGAGTGTAAATATTGACAAACTGGAGATGAAATTCAGCACTTTCTTCCTTGGTCAGCAACTGTCAAGGAGAAAGTGGTTCAAAAGAATGCCTGGATTTATTGTAAGTATTTTGTTAATCATCCCTGGTTAAACCTCAAACTTCCTTCATTTAAAATAAAGAAAGAAGCTGACAAGGTGATCCCAAGGAGTCAGAAAAGACAAAGCTAAAGGCTGCTGTGATTTGACCTGGTGCTTCTCCTTATTTGCAGAATTTATAGAATTATAATTGTGCAGATAATAGCCCACATTTACATAGGACTTGAAGGTTTGCCAAGCCCATCACAAATATTTCATCTTGTCCTTACAACAACCCTTGGAAATTGTGGCTGCTATTATCCTTGTTTTACAGGTAAGGAAACTGAGGCAAACTGGGGTTAAGTGACTTGGCCAGGGTAACACAGCTGATAGGTGTCTGAGGTGAGATTTGAACTCAAGTCTTTTGGACCTCAGGCTCTCCTCTGTGACATGTCAATTCTGATCAAGACCTTAGAGAGGTCTTCTCATTTTCCTAGATGAGGAGACCGAGGTTTGAGGAGGTCATGTGACTGTCGGGTCATTTTACTTCAAATCCACTGACCTATCCACTCTACCAACATGCCTCTCTTTAAGTGGCATGACTCATGTGCCCTCTCAGCAGTGGCAGCACACACCAATAGGTGATAGAGTGGTTTTAGGTATGGAATCAGAAAACCTGGATTCAAGTCCCAATTGCCATTGATTTTCTGAGTGGCCTTGGTTAAGTAGTTTCTTCATCTTGGATGGACCTTAGTTTCCTTATTTTGTAGTACAGATGAAAGAAATCTGGGTCTGATGCTGGAGGATGTGATTTCACAGACTAGCTCTACCAAGTCCTAGCTCAATATCCATGAACTAGGGAGTTGGACAAGGTGATCTCTAAGATGTCTCCTAGCTCTCAGTCTATAATCCCATGGCCTTCAAACTGAAGGTTCTAGACTAGGTGACCAATGTGGTTTCTTTTAGCCCCAAATCTATAATCCTAGGCCTCCATGATGTTTTAATTCCTTCCTATGTGAAACAAGTAACAAGGAAAGAAAAATATATATTTTTCTATTTATCTAGACTTTAAAGTTGTACTCCCCTGCTTAGTTAATCTGGGAAAAGGAGAAGAAAGCTAAGGAAGGATTTACATTTTAATATACAGATTAGCTTCAAAAGAGCATTGAAAACATTGTTGGTATTTGATCCCCAAAATTATCACAGCAGAAACATGTCTCTGTCTCAATAACTTCAGTACCTACTATTCTGCTACAGGATCAACTCTGAAATTAGGAAAAGAGCAAAAGGGTTCATTGTAAACTGAAGCTGCTATGTGTGTGTGTGTGTGTGTGTGTATGTGTGTGTGTGTGTGTGTGTATGTGTGTGTGTGTGTGTGTGTGTCCAGTTTTCTAGGAGCCAATGCAGGGGAATTTGTATTTACTGATATACTGGATACTTAGATGCTCTGGAACTCAATTTTGTAATATTGGTTAGTACAGTTCTTTAGTCCAGAAAGCATCAGGAAATAGAGCAGTTTAGCCAAGTCCCTTTCCTTCCCCAGGAAGTAATTATTTCATTTTCCTGCCATTTGGGTGGGCAGACAGACTTAGAACTCCTTACCTCCTAGGGTGTTCATAAACCGTAATAGTTTACATAGCGTCAATCCCTGAATCACTGACCTTCCACTTCTTTTAAGATTTAGGAAAGCCAGTTGGTTGATAAATGGGACAATACCTTAGGAGAATAAATAGGTTGATTGTATTAATTTTACCTTTCCTTTTTAAGAAATCAGAAGATCACCGATACCATTTCTTTTTATTTTTGCCCCAAACAAAGCTTATAATTGAAAATGCTTTGAGAGCAGAGCAGAGCAGTTTCTTAGTTTCTAATGCAGGCTTTAGTAAGCATTCATAAATCATTCATTTTTTGTGTTTCCATTAGAACTGTGCGGTCTGAGGAGCTGACCAAAGTGCTACTATATATATATTTTTTTTGCCAAAGAGGAAGTAGCCAGTGATGAAAAGAGTCCTGCTATAGTAGAATCAAAAGATCTGCATCAAAATTTCTACTCTGTAATTGCTGACTTGGTACTTTTAGTTGTCCTACCACTGGCAAGTCCATCAAACTATCTGAGTCTAAGTTTCTTCATCTGTAAGATAAGTCCCAATAACATTATTATTATCTCATGGAACTATGGTGGAGATTAAATGAGACAATGCATATCTCAGATACCACAAATATGTTCTTCTCAATCAGCATCTTTCTTGACCTTTCTGCCAGAGTTTTTGATGTTGTTGATAATGCTTTTTTTCCTCACAGATATTTTATTTTCTCTGGATTTTCATAACACTGTTCTCTTCTGATCTTCTTTCTTTTCTGATTATTCCCTCCCAGTCTCCTTTGATAACTCTTCATCCATGTCACGTCCCCTAACTGCAAGTCTCCCTCATGGTTCTATCATGGGTCATCAACTCTTTTTTTTAGCTCTATGCTGTTTTATTTGATGATTTCATTAGTTCCTATGGGTTCAATTTTCATCCCTATGCAGTGTTCTCAGATCTATGTACTTACCTCTTGTATTCCCCTGAACTTTAGTCTCACATGAACTGCTTATTGGGCATTTTGAACAATGTATCCCAACGATATCTCCAACATTTGCAAAACATAACTCATTTAGTTTTCTTTTGCTTTCATTTTTAAAATTGCCACATTTTTTATTTCAGTGAATATGTGTTTTTAAAAAGCAGCTTATATGCCAACAGTATATCATGGATCTCAAAACTTGTAAATGAATTGTTATTTTAAGAATGCCTTATTTTATCTTTCTTCTTATTTTATTCAATATCATACTGCTAGAATGAGCTCCTGATATGAAAGGGCCATTTTACATTCTAATAACAAAGATAAACAGGAAAAACCTATTAGAACTTGGAAGTCTGTAAACATCTGACACTCTATGCCATGGAAAACCATGGACAAGTCTCCCCACTTTCCATCTACTTTGGAAGTCCTTCAGAAGCACTCAGCCTTCTGGGCTGTCAGTTTCTCCCTCTTCCTATGGCAAGCATGTTTTCACAGTTCACATTTTCTAAGAAACAACAATGTAGTAAAAATTGCCCTTTCACATAGCCTTAGGAGAGAGTTCCAGCACTAGGAGAGTCCAATGAAGGTTAATGTCAGGAAAATTAAGGGCTTTATTCAAGTTCCCACAGAACACAGCTCCTTTCCAAACTCACTAATTATGAAGATTTTTTGAAATCTGGCAGTTTGGGGCTTCCATGGTTCAGGTCAAGGTTTCTCTAATTTAGGAGCAAGGGAGGACCAGGCCTGGAAGTCCCTCCCCAAGTAGAGGATGAAAGTTGAACTCTCAGAGATATACTGCAAGGGCTGAGATGGGGGTAAAGGCAGGGGTGAGATGGGAAGAGTAGATCAGGACTGTAATGTTGAGAGCTAAAGAAAGCAATCTGAGAGGCCAGTTAATTCAATTTCTTTATTTGGAGGAAATTGAAGCACAGAAGAAATTAAGGGACTTGATCCCTCAAGGTTAGCTGCAGAGACTGAATTTGAACCCAGATCACCTGACTGCATCTAACACTCTATCCCATACCACCTTCCTTTCCAGATGTCCTACATCATCAATGTTAAATCATCCATAAGAATGTAAGCTCTTTGAGGACAAGTTAATTTGCAATTTTTCTGTGTAATCCCAGTACTTAGCACAATTCTTGACACAACAAGAACTTAATAAACATTTGATACTAAATCAATAAGCATTCAGTAAAAACCTACTGTGTGCTAGGTACCATACTAAGCATTGGAGATATAAAGAAAAGAAAAAGATAAATTCTGCTCTAATGGCGGTGTATAGAGTGCTAGACCTGGAGTCAGGAACACTTATTTTCATGAGTATAAATATGATTTCAGATACTTACTAGATGATCTCAGGCAAATCATTTATCCATGTCCTCATTTGTAAAATGAGCCAGAAAAGGAAATGGTAAACCATTCCAATATCTTTGCCACGAAAATCCCAAGTGAGGTCACAAAGAGTCACAATATGGAAGAACAATAGGTCAAAAATATCAAGGAAATTAATGAAAAAAGAAGGTGGCCTATCCATCCCAGATCTAAGACTGTACTATAAAGCAGCAACCATCAAACCTATTTGATACTGGCTATGAAATAGACTGGTGGATCGGTGAAATAAATTAGATGTACAAGAAACAGTAGTAAATGTCTAAAATGTCTAATTCTTTGCCACATCAAATGGGGAATGGCTGAACAAGATGTGGAATATAAATATAATGGAATACTATTTTGCTAGAAGAAATAATGAATAGGCAGATTTCAGAAAAAGGTGGAAAAACTTGCATGAACTGATACTGAGTGAAGTAAGCAGAACAAAGAGAATATTGTACCCAGTAACAGAAATATACAATAAAGAACTATGATTGACTTAGCTCTTCTTAGCAATATACTTAGGGATATAATTCCAAAAGACTTCGTGATAGAGAATGCTATCCACAGCCAGAGGAAAAAACTGCATGTTCTGAATGCAGATCTGAATGCAGATCAAAGCATAATATTTCTACCCTTGTTGGTTTTTTGTTTTTTTTCCTTCCCGTAGTTTTTCCTTTTTGTTTTGATTCTTCTTTCATAAAATGACTAATGTGAAAATACATTTAACATGATTGTACATGTATAATCTATTTCCAGATTGCTTGCTGTCTTGGAGAGGGAGGAAGAGAGGAAGGGAAGAAGAAAAATTTGGAACTTAAAATCTTATAAAAATGAATGTTGAAAAATATCTTTACATGTAATTGAAAAAATAGAATACTATTAAATAAAAACAAGGATTAGACACAACTAAAGACAATTCAACAACAAAACACGCACACACAATAAATTCAGCTTCTCAGATCACAGCATTTGAAGGACTGATGATGAGTTATGACCTTCTTTTCATTGTAGAAGGTATAGTTCCTGGGAGAATGATGTCAGTGTGAATTTCACAACGATTCTGAGATAGTTGTAAGCACTTGGAATCCTTTAGGGCTGTATAAGACAAGACCCAAGAGGTCAGAAGACTCTGCCTTCCAGCTTTCTCTGATTATCTTCACCAGAAAAGCATTAGGCTTGATACTTGGGGAAAGTAGTTACCTTTAAGCAATGACTGACTAGACCATTAATCCAAATTTTCATGACTTTTCTGACAATGCCATAATCCTCAGTATTCTGCATATAGTAGGTATTCATTAATCTTTTGTTTTTATTTTAAACTTAAATACAAAATAAGAAAAAAAATTTGCCATGGGCACAATAGAACATAATATTCAAAATATAAAGCAATAAATTTCCCTTTCAAGAAAGCCTATATAATAATTATTGCACATTGTGTTAAGAGCTGTCCATCTTTCTTTGCTTCCTTGTAGGTTTTCTTTTGTTCTCTTCTGTATATATATATATATATATATATATATATTATTTTATTTTATTCTTTTTCTTCTTCCTCATCATCCCCCAAGAAGAATTTAATTATGGATGGTTACCCCTCCACCTGCAAATGCATAGGTATCTATAATCATTTGCATATACTCACATATATATTCATATGCATCTATGGCACTAGAATTTTTCTGTGTGTGAGGTAATTGGGGTTAAGTGACTTGCCCAGGGTCACACAGCTAGTAATTGTTTAGTGTCTGAGGAACTATTTGAACTCAGGTCCTCCTGATTCCAGGATCAGTGCTCTATTCACTGTGCTATCTAGTTGCCCCCGTATTCATTTATGTTATTTGCTTATTTGTTCTTGTTCAACTTCTCTGAAGTTGAATAGCATCTTTATAAGTCCAAGCTTTCTAATCTTTTTCTAAATCTACCAACTCATCATTTCTTGCACCACAGCCATATTCCAACTGTATACTGTCAAATTAATTTAAATAGTCTAAAACAATATTGATTAATATAGGTGACACAGTGTAGTTTTTATGTATTTCTTTTTTGTTTAAATCTATTTTAACCGTAAGATCATGATTTGTCTGAAATCATGATTATTACTTCTATTTTTTTAATAATAAATTCTACTCCTGATCATTATTTTATGCCTGTGTATCTCTCTTTCAATTTTATAACATTTCCTGAAAGCAACATATTGTTGAGTTCTGAATCCATTTTATGGGTGAATTCATCCAATTTGCATTCTATGCTGTAATCATTTGTTTATTTTCCTCTTTCCTATTTTCCCCACTGTCTTTCTCACCCTATTCCTATCCCTTCTGACTCTACTTTTATGCCCCACCACTTTAATGTCTCCTATTTCTTAACTTATCCTTTTTTCAAGAATCCCTCCCTTAACCTGTCCCCTACTCTATTCTCTTGCCCTCTTGTTTCCATCTGAATTTAGAAGATTTTTATAACCTTCCATATATATATTTTTTTATGTGACATAAATATATATAAATAAAATTATATATAGTTTTCTCTTTAAGCCTTTCTTAAGGAGAGTAAAGTTTCAATACTATCTTCCCTTCTCCCACTAGCTTCTTTTGTATATCTTTCTTTTTTTTTTTTGCCTCATTAGTATGAAATACTTGCTCCCTTTTTATCTCTCCCTATATACCCATTCACACCCACAAATCACCTCATCATACTCAACTGAATCTTTCTTTTAAACTACCCAAATAAAAATGACAGCCATAAAAGAACTGACAATATTTTTACATATAGGAAGTAAACAATCTGACTGCATTGATTACCTTATAAATGGTCTTTAATGTTTACTTTGTACATCTCCTGGATGTTATGTGTTGAATTTTCCCCATAAATTCTAGTGTTTTTGTCTGACTGAAAGTCTTCCAGTTTGTCAATTTTTTCCCCTTTCAGGATTATACTCAACCTTGCTCGGTAAGTTATCCTTATTTGTAAACCTAGCTCCTTTGCTCTATGAAATAAAGTATTCCAAGATCTACAGTCCTTCAGTGCAATAGCTATTAGATCTTGTATAATCTTTATTGTAGCTCCAATATATTTAAATATTTTATTGTTGTTTCCAATATTTTCTCCTTGACATGGGAGCTTTGATACTTGGCTATGATAATCCTGCAAGTTTTCCTTTTGCAAACTTTCAAGTGGTCATTGGTCGATTTTTTTTCCTATTTCTGCTTCATTTTCTTGTTCTAGAACTCGGCTCTCCTGTTGGCGTCCACGACCAACAGTCCCTCACTATTGCTCTCTCCTGATGTGTGCTGGTTCCTTTTCTTCTGCAGAGCCAGCCTGGCCCAGGACCTGTTGGTCACCATAACTGTGCTTGCCATCCCTCAATTGTGGAATCTTCCCCTCTTCAGTTATCAGCCCCCCTCCCTGACACACAGTCTGAGATATAAAAGTTTCTGAGGCTAAGGTTGCCTCCCAACCCCAGATTGGCTATTTATTGATCCCCACAGAGTTGATCTGTAGTATTTGCACTTTACTTGGGCCATACCTCTATCCCTGGAGGTCAGGTCTTTCCTGGGTCTTCTTAGGTTGTCTTAGGATAACTATTGTTTTACCTTGATTTCTGTTTATTTTCTGTTGCTCTACATTATCTCTGAGACAATATTATTTCTTTTTCTCTGAAGGAAATTTGGAGAGCCAAAAGTTTTCTTACTTATCTTCCCAGAATCCTCTTTCAGTGTTCAGCAATCTTGAAGGGGACATGTGCTGACTATTGACTTCTCTCCTGATTTAATCTATAAAATTAGATTTATTTTTATTTTTGCTTCTTGAACCAAACTGCCAACTGGGAATCGCCAAACTTGTGGTCATTATTGTTCAGTCAATCTGTTTTCATGATTCATGATTGTTCTTTTTGGGCTTTGTAGAATTATCTAAAAGATTTTTTTTAAATAGACACATTAAAACCTTGACCTCTAGGGCCATAGTGACAAGATTTTTTACTTTGCTATTGAAAGCCTGTTGTAAAGCATGCCTTAGAACCATCAGTCAAAGCAAGACAAAGGGCCACTTGGTCTAGAATCATCAGCCAGACCATCCTGAACATTGATCTAGAACTATTAGTCAACTGATGAGGAAACTGAGGCAGACAGCAGCTACATGAATTGCCCAGGATTACAAAACTAGCAAATGTTTGAGACACAATTTAAAATCAAGTCTTCGTGACTTCAGAGCTAATTCTCTATTTAATGTGCTACCTAGCTATCCATTTCCTCTCTCCCTCCTTCTTTTACTTCTGCCTTCCCCAAGTTCCTCCTATTTCTTTTTCTTCTACTTCTCTTCCTCCCTCTAATTCTTTTTCCCTTCCCTCTCTCCTCCTCCCTAATTTGATCTCTTTTCCTCACAATCCCTTAATCTGTGTAAAGCTTTACAGGTAAATCTGTTTGCCCTGCACATTGACATACTGACATCCACACCCTTCACTTTTGTGTGTTGAGGGAGTGTAGACGGCTAGCTCAATTTTAGTGAGCATAAGCTCTCTACCATCCTGTCTTCAGTGCCTAATGAACTGGTCTGGCTGTTTGCACAAAGTTAATACAGGATCCCAGATGAGATATTTCCTTGAATTCACTAGAGTAAGACCTGGAGGGAGAAAAGATGAAGTTACAGAGGACTTGAAAAAGAAAATGAAGGTGACTGAGAAGGAGAGAGAGGAAAAGGGATTGTGGGGAAAAGATTGAATTAGAGAGGAGGGGAGAGGGAAAGGGAAAAGAGTCAGAGGAACAAAGAGGAATGAAAGAAAAAGAAATAGGAGGAACTTGGGGAAAATAAAAGTAAAAGAAGAGAGGGAGAGAGAGAATGGATAGCTAGATGGCACATTAATTTAAAAATTGGGTCTGAATAAAAACAGACTTGAATTTAAATTGTGTCTCAGACATTTACTAGCTATGTAATCCTGGGCAATTCATGTAGCTGCTGTCTGTCTTGGTTTCCTCATATGCAAAATGGGGATGATACTAATAATATTAATTTTCCAGAGTTGTTGTAAAGATAAAATGAGATAGTATTTGTAAGACATTTTGTAAACCTTCAAGTACTATGTGTATACTTGCAATTATTATTTTAAAATAAAAATGGAAAGGCAAAAAAGGAGTGAGAAAGGAGAGGGATGAAGGGAAGGAGAGAGGGAAATGAAAGGGATACAAAAGAGTGATAAAACAAGAAAGGGAGGGGTGGAGTGAAGGGGAAGAGAGAGAGAGCTCTGCATTGAAGTGAAGCATCGACTGTAGAAAAGATCTATCTAGCCCAAAAGATAGGTTTAAATCAACTGTCAAAAGTTCCTGAGGAAATGGTCCATTTAAGGAAATTTCTCTCTAATGTGTGATTAATTCAAGCCGGAGTATGCCGTGTGGCAGCTTGGTGAATGTAATCTTATAGTAACTTATGGGCAGATGGGATGTAGGTGAATTTAGGTTTGATTTTAGCAAAAAATCCGAGTCTCAAGATAAATGGCTATGTTTTCTGGTTGGTTTAAGAGCCCCCATGACTTTCTCTTGACTGTGAAATATAGCTCAGGAAAAAATGATATTTAGCTGGAGCTCTGTAAATGAAAACCTAGGTTCTCCTTAGGCTTATGATTTGAAGTCAAATTTCTGAGTGAAGTGTGGTAATTAGAAGTAAAAGAGTCGCTGGGAGGATGATGGATGTGGCCTCCAGTTCTGGCAAGTGGAGAAGTCCCAACCATTTTTCTTCTACATGGAATCGACTGTAGATTTATCACGAGGACAGCAAACATATTCAAAGGGAGGAGGGGGGAAAGCAATTTCATATAGACCTCCGTGACAGATCTTGTTGCCAAGAAGTCCATGAATATTCTTCCAGGAATAATGTGAAATATTGGGTTTTGTCGCCTATGGGATTGCTTTATGTTCATTTGATAAGTAGCACGGAGTTCAGAGATAGCGACCAACTCGACAATATTCAGCTTGTGAAATGCTATCTTGGGCTCTAAGATAAAACGGGCTGAGATGGTAATTCCATTGCTGACAGCTGTCAGGATTCAGGGGACAGTGACAGGAGGGACCTGCCGGAAGAAAGCATTCCCTAGTTCTGAGCCTTCCATTTATAATTAACTATGACTTACTCCATGATCTCTGATGGCATAAATTGTATGGAACCTCTGGGGCCTGAAGTAGCAGGAAAGATTAATGGTCCCATAATCAGGGAGAAGAGAAGTCTGAAAGGTTTTCTTCTTATACCTTGGAAAATTAAGAGACCCTAATCGCTTAGGAATAGACATTAATGTTTGACAGCACAAGCTTGCTAAAGACAATGGCCAGAAGAGACGCCCTTGAAACTTAGTCTTGCTTTCAGCGCCAGGCCCATCTGGAGCATGATTTCTCCCCCCAAATCGGAAGGAGGTGGTGGAGCCCCTGCAAAGATCGCTATCTGCATGTGGTCATTCGTGGTCAGCTTTTTCATATGGCTGAGATACGACATTTGAACATTCCCTGGTTGAGCTCTCCAGGACCCTGGGTCATCTCTGCAGAGCAAGGGGACGCCGAGTGCCCTGGTGTTCTCTGGGAGGGGAATAATTCTTAAGCATTTCACATTTATCAACAATCTTAATTTCACGCAAGACTTCTTGTTTCTAAATCATTTCATGTAGTTTCTTTGGGCTAAATTTGGAACTGCCTTGTACCTTCAATCCCCAAAGAGAGAAGCATGGAAATTATTGGAGAAAATCATGAGTCTCTGCCCTGGGTTATATGTGGTATTTCCTCCCAAATCTCTCAAGTAGAAGGCCCAGTGGTTGAGGAAGAAAGAAAGGAAATACACATTGATTAATCACCCTACTGTGTGCCATGTTCCGTGTTAAGTGCTTTATTGGAGTGATCTCATCTGATCTTTACAACAACCTTACAAAGTAGGAATTATTATCATCTCCATTTTATAAAGAAAGGTTTGATGACTTACCCAGTATTACACAGCTGATAAGTATCTGAAGTTGGATTTGAATTCAAGACTTTCTGACTCTAAAGTCAGTGCTTTGCAATTAGCTGAGTGCCTAGTACATAGTAGGCTTTCCATTAGTGCCTGCTGACTGGCTAAAGCATTAAAATGGCTTCTGACTTTTAGATCATCAAAAACCCATGTAACTTTCCCTTTCTTTGTGTTTTCCCCTTTCCTTCTCTTCCTCTTATTTTCTCTTAGAAGTTTAAAGAAAATGAGAGATTCAGCTGGAAGCCCAGGGGTGCCAGCCTCATGGTTCTTGTTGTACTTCAAGCCTGACTAATATGAGAATGAACAGTTCACAAGGGGAGGGAAAGAATGCTGGAAAATCACTTTTCTTAAGAGCCATGACCCCAAAGAGGTCAGAGAAAGTGGGAACACTCTGGTGCATCCCTAAGGAGAACTTTGTGGCTAAGACCTTCTCCCTCCCCTTCCTCCATAAACTAAAAACAAAACCCCAAACTGGACTCAATGTGTGAGTCAATTGTTTGAGGTTTGGGGGTTGTCCTAGAGTACCTTTGTGCTCATCCCACAGGAGATGCTTAATTGATATTTATTGATTGAAGAATATGATGAATTTAGAGAAATGTTGGAAGGTATATGTGAACTGATACACAAGGAAGAAGGGCAAACCAGGGTTTGCTACATACATACAAACAAGGGTTATAACTACAGAGAGAAAAACAACATGGGACCCCTTCATTTTACAGATGAAGATTCTGACACTCAACAAGGGGAAATCCAACGTTGTATAGCAGTAGAGCTGAAATTCAAACTTGGGGCCATGACTCCAAGTTCAGCTGCCTGTACACAGTAACACACAGCCCCCCCCAAATCCCTTTCTCTTAATGGAGAGATGGTGGCCTATGGGTACAGAATGCTGCATATGCTGGTAGACATGGTTGACATCTGTATTTATTTTCTTTTTTAAAATCTTACTATAAGGTAAGCTCTATGGGGAGGAAGTTATGACAGCAAGGCAAACATAATGTCAACAATAACAAAACGAAATGCAGCAATAAAACAATAAAAAAATGTATCTAGCCCTGATTGTGTCTTCATGTTGACTACATTTCTAGTTACTCCTGAAAACTGAATTGTTTTGGAGTATTTCAGTAATGGTCAATTAGTAAGCATTTATTAAGCACCTAATAGATTAGGCCCAGAGTCATCATAATTAATCTCTCACTTTGTCTAGCTCTCTACTAGCCCTGATCATATTTTCATGTTGACTACATTTCTAGTCACTCCTGAAAACTAAATTGCTTTAGAATATTTCAGTAATGGTCAGTCAGTAAGCATTTATTAAGCACCTGGTAAATTAGGCCCAGAGTCATCATAATTACTCTCTCACTTTGTCTAGCCCTCTACTATTCACAAACATACTTCACTCATGATTGCCCATATGCAGGAATTTTAGACTAAATAAGAAATAATTATGAGTCACATAACAGGAGAGGAGGGGGCTTCTCTCCTCTCCCATCACCGCTGCTTGACTGAGCTGACAATTAGCATCAGGCTGGCCAGCGTGGCTTTTATTAGTTATGTGCTGGTCAGTGGGTCTGTGCCCTTTAGGTAAAGTTGGAGGACAAGAAGGTTAATATAAAGAATTAGGGGAGCAGCTATCTGGTCTGGTCCCATAGTGGAGCAATATCCCTGTGCTTTAACTCTCTCTTCAGAAAGAATGGTCACTGTTTGCCTCAGTTTCCTTATCTGTCAAATAAGCTGGAGGAGGAGATGGTGAGCCACTCTAATATCTCTGCCAGGAAAACCCTAAATGGGATCACGAGGAATATGATACAACATAAATGACTGAACAATATCTCTTTCCTTCCCATGAATCAAAGGATTCAGGACTGCGCTGTGGGATGGGAAAAGGTTTCCTCAATGATTTGAGGGGTGTCAGACTGTGATTCCTACCCTTAAACATTGCTCTCATCTTCTGGTCTCTGATTCCATCACTGTCACTTCATTCTCTGCTTCTGAAAAAAAAAACCCAGAAGTGAAAGATAAACTGAGTAGCACTTGGTTCTCTTGTTCACCTTTCTTTTCTAAGCATCGCTCCTGTCCCATTTTTCTCTTTTTTCATTGAAGTAACAAACAAACAAACTCCAAGTGCCCCAAAGAGTGTATTCTCTTCATTAGATAGAAATGGAGGCTCAGAGAGGGAATAGCCCAAGTGTCACACAAATAGAAGGGTAACGCCCAAATTCTCTGGCTCCAGCTCTAGCTCTATCACTTCCACCATTTTTGAACATCCTTGGTGGAACTGAGATGGCAGGGGAGAAAAAAAAAAACTATTGATAAGGTAGGTGGGATGGCCCCTCCCAACAAAATCTGGTGACCTTACTCTTCTAAGCAAAGGCTCCCCTGAGAGAGGCAGAGAGAGCTACAAGCCACCTTGCAATCATTCACTCCCCAGGTTCTTACAAGCTCAGAACTGTCCTCAGTCCTGGTCCGATACCTCTTAGGCAATCACTAACCCCAGCCCCTTTTTCCTGTCTCTTATGTCCTTTGGACTCAGACTGAAAGACCTCCAGTCCCATCCTTCCTCTCATCCCTCCTGCCCGCTATTGCTGCCTAGGCTTCCTGATGCCAGGGCTAGATGGCACTTCCACGCTCTGAAGCTGAGGTATTCCCCCTGCCTGCCAAGTGAATCTCTTCCTTTCCTTAGCCTTTTCTTCCTTCAAGGGTCCATCACCAATTCTCTCCTGATCCCCCCAGCTAAATTGACCCTTTCCTCTCCCAATCTTCATGCTTTTCTCCATGATCTTTTCTGTGGTCCGATAACATTCAAATTGGTGCCGTAGTTAATTGTGTAGATTGCAAACTCCTTGAGCATCAGAACCAAATTATTGTTCATCTTTCTGCCTCTAGTGACTAACTTGATGCTTTATTTTAGTAGATATTTGAGAAACATTGGGTAAAATAATCCATCTGATCCCAACCTACCTGTCCAGCATCTCACCTCCACGTCCTCTTTCCACTGCCAATTTTCATTCCTTATTTTGCCATCTCTGTACTTCTGCTTGAACCATTCCCTATGTCTCTTTCCCAAATGCATCACCCTAAATGCTACCCAAGCTTCAGAGCCCCGCTCGTGTGCCACTTCTTAGGACAGTAGGAGTCAGAGCTGGAAAGGAATACAGAGGTCACATAATGCAGTGTCCAGATTTTGGAGAGGAGGAAACTGAGGCTAGAGCTGGAGTAGGGCCTTGCCCTAGATCACACAGGCCATAAGTATAAAAAAAGCAGAATCTGAACCCAAGTTTTCCTTCCTTCAGTTTTCCCCAATCACATTCCTGTCCAAAGTAATCCCTTCTACTGTGCACTCCTCCACTACTTTTGTCCCTCCTCTTGAGCCCTTAGCCCTTTATTATAGCTTTGTATTTTAATGACAGGAGTCCCTATTTTATATAACTGGCCACTCTAGAAAAGCAGTGCTTTTCTATCCCTCAGCTATTTCCACTTGGGATTTCCCTCTCTTCCTCCTTGTCTCTTTTGTAAATGATTCCTCCCTTTCTTCTCTACTCCCTAAACAGAGCCTGCTCTTGCTTTGCTCTGGCCAACCTAGGATGGGGTCATATATGGCAAGATTATTATTATTATTAAGGGGAGAAAAGAGGGTCAGAGCTACCCCCCTGCAGCTCTCTCTAACTCCATCAGTATTTCCAAAAAGCCACAGTGTTTTTAGTCCCTGGCTTTTTTTGCTTGAGTTCCCAGACCCACTTTTGGTAGTTTTCCCACGACTACCACTACTAGTCTTTCCTTTGTCTGCCCAAAGACTCCTTTAGCATCAATGTGATTTGTTATAAGCTTTTAAAAAAATAATTTTTAGCTTTTTATTTTCAAAATACATACAAAGATAGTTTTCATCATTTATCCTTTTTTAAATTTTATTAAAGCTTTTTTATTTGTATAACATATGTATGGGTAGTTCTTCAACACTGACTTTTACAAAGCTTTCCGTTACAAATTTTTCCCCCCTAGTCCCCTCCCCTCCACTAGATGGCAGGAAGTCTACTACATGTTAATTATGTTAAAATACTTGACAAATCAAATATATATATACGTAATTTCATCATTTATCCTTGCAAAACCCTGTTTTCAGTTTTTCTCCCTCTCTTCCCTTCACTTCCTTCCTCTAGATAGCAAACAATCTAATATATATCGAACATGCATAATTCCTCTAAACATATTTCTACATTTATCATGCTGCACAAGAAAAATCAGATCAAAAAGGGGAAAAAAACCAAGAGCGAAAAAAGCAAGAAAACAACGACAAAAAGATGGAAATACAATGTTATGATCCACATTTAGTTGCCAGGGTCCTCTTTCTGTGTATATATATATAAAACTCTCTCATTCATAAGTCTATTGAAACTGGCCTGAATTGCCTTACTATTGAAAAGAGCCCAAATATACCAAAATGGTTCATCACATAATCTTGCTGTTGCCGTGTACAATAATCTCCTGGTTCTGCTCATTTCACTCAGCATCAGTTCATATAAGTCTCTCCAGATTCCTCTGAAATCATCCTGCTGGTCGTTTCTTATAGAACAACAGTATTCTCCAATTGATGGGCATCCATTCAGTTTCCAGTTCCTTGCCACTACAAAAAGGTTGTGGCTACAAACATTTTTGCACATGTGGGTCCTTTTCCATTTTTTATGATCTCTTTGGGATACAGACCCAGTTGAGAAATTGCATAATTCCATATTGCTCTCCAGAATGGTTGGATCAATTCACAATTCTACCAACAATGCATTAGTGTCCCAGTTTTCCCACATCCCCTTCAACATTTATCATCATCAAAAAACTTAATTTTTTTAAAAAAATAACATTTTATTTTTCCAAATACATGCAAAGATAGTTTTCAGCATTCACCTTCACAAAATCTTGTGTTCCAATTGTTTCTCCCTCTTTACCCCCTTCACCAATATACATTAAAAACATGCATTTTTTCCTAATATGTTATAAGCTTTAAATGACCTCTAACCTCTTTTTTAAGATGAAGAAACTGCACCCCAGAGAGATTGAGAGGCCCAACCACATTTTCATGATCAATAAATTTTTAACTCACCACTAGGATCTAGATTTGCTGACTCCAAGAAATTGTATATACATTTTAGGTAGAATTGAGTACACAAAGAGTTGGCTTTAGTGGTCATAACATTGGACCTAGAATCAGGAAAGCCCACACTTACTAGCTTTGTGTAAACAACTCACGTAAAAACTGTCTGCCTCAGTTTCCTCATCTGTAAAATAAGGAGAATAATAGCACCTGCTTCTCAGGATGGTTTTTAGAGGATAAAATGAGATAATATTTGTAAAGCCATTTGCAGAATTAACTCTTATATCCATCCAACTCAAGGGAAACTGGTATTTTCACTGAGCTGGTCACTCTTGGGCTGATTTAGTGAAAAAGTTTTGGAGCTAGAGGCAGGAGGATTTGGGTTCAAATCTTGCTTCAAGCATGGATTGTATGGCTTTATTAGGCCACATAGTAGGTGCGCTTCTGGGTATATATTAGCCATTGAAATGTTTGCTAATTGATTTGTTGATTGGGAAAGTCACAAACCCTCTCTAAGTCTGTTTTATCATCTGTAATATGAATTGATACAGTAGATAGAGGGCTGGTCTTGTGGAGTCAGGAAGACCTGGGTTAAAATTAAGTCTTAGGCACTCACTAGTTGTATGACCTTGCATAAGTCATTCAACCTTGATTTGCCTCAGTTTCCTCATCTGTAAAATGGGAATAACAAGACCTACTTGCTAAGGCTGTCATGAGAATCAGATGAGTTAATAATTGTAAAGCACTTAGCCCAATGGCTGCCAATAGTAAGTGCTCGATGAATGTTAGCTATTATGATGATGATGATGTAAGCTTGTAGTGCCTACCGACGTCATGTTGTTGGCAAGCCTAAAAGCTATCGACATGTTGGCTTCCATTGGCGTAGCTTTGGGCCCACCCCAAATTACTTGGCCTTGGCTCTCCCTAGAGTTTGCATTTTTTTGGCCTAGACTTCCTTCCTTGTAAACATTACTTTCCTAAATGAGAAAGAAGGGAGAGAACCCGACTCTTCATTAACGTCTCCTTCTCCCCAAGCTCTCTGCTAGGAGAAGGAGTAATTTCAGCTGTCAAGACCTTGGTAAAAGTCTTTGGGTAGCAGGATAGAGTTTCCACTATAAAGTAAATAAATAAACTGAATTCTTCAATCTACTTCCCTTTTTGCATTTTAAGCAGAGCTTAAATCTCAGCGGGGGCTGGGACAAATGGGTAATAACTCCTAAGATGAATGCTGATGATATCCATTATTATTATGGTTCTCCTTCATCATAGTCTTTTATTTGAATTTGTCCTATCGCAGAACAAACAACCTCAAGTCCAGCTGGCCACTGAATTCAGGAGAGGCAGCAGTAGATTTGTCCCTTTCAAAATAGTAAATTTTCAATTTGTCTGGAAGTAAAAAAAATATGCTTCAATTAATTCAGCTGCATGGCTAATGGGACCTAGTAGAGATAAAATAGAGAGTTAGATGGGTCCCCTTTGAAATGACATCTGATTTCTCATTGGACAATTCCTGATGAAAGTAGCAGTGGTGATCAGTGGTCAGAATGCTAAACTTGCGAGTCAGGAGGTTCAAATTCTATTTCTGCCTCTTAACTAAACCATGACCCACATGGTCTTGGACAAGTCACTTGATCTGGCTGAGTCTGAGGAATACTGGTGTTTGTAGTGAGCTGATCTGGATCCAGGCAAACTTTGTAACACTACGAATTACAGATGGGGTATATCTGCATCAGGAAAGGGAAAGTACCAAGTTTTTGATGCATTGAAGTGTGCCCCCCTCCATATATATGTGTATATACATATATCTATATTTTTTTTTGAGGAAAATTCCTCAAAATAAATATGCTGGGTGTTTTCACGAGTCTCTAGCCTGGGGAGCTGAGCAGACTGCAGCACCTTCAAACATGAGAATCTGTCCTAAAACACTCGCAGGCTCCTTTCTACCCAGGTGGGGACTTAGCTTTTAAGCAGTGAGCTCCCTGGCATCTCTTTTAAAAAAGGGAAAAAGCTCATTTTGTCCAAGTTAATTGAAAATGCTTGTCACATCCAAGCTTAGCTTGTGCTGCCTTCAGACTAGTTTGATGCTGCTCACGGGACAAGAGCCAGGATGAGCCAAACAGTGAGCATTGTCCTGAGCCCCATGGGGAATTGATGGGCAGGCTTAGCTTGACCTCTTATTGTGTGTGTGTGTGTGTGTGTGTGTGTGTGTGTGTGTGTGTGTGTGTGTGTGTGAGACAGACAGACAGACAGACAGACAGACATACAGACAGAGACAGAGAAAGGCAGAGAGAGAGGAAGAGGGGAGAGGGAAACAGAGAGAGAGAGAGAGAGGGAGGGAGAGACAGACACACACAGACACATACACACAGACAGACAGACAGACAGACAGAGACAGAGAGAAAGACAGAGAGAGAGAGATAGAGAAAGGCAGAGAGAGGAAGAGGGGAGAGGGAAACAGAGAGAGAGAGAGAGAGAGAGAGAGAGAGAGAGAGAGAGAGAGAGA
>JAJPUD010000467.1:12185-45471 GCA_023553655.1 Myrmecobius fasciatus | reverse complement strand
AGAGAGAGAGAGAGAGAGAGAGAGAGAGAGAGAGAGAGAGAGAGAGAAGGAGGGAGGTAGAGGCAGGCTACCATGAATAAATCAGTATTGGCAGGTTAACACCCATTTAGGAAATTAACATTAGAGTTGCTGTGAGATGGAAGCATCACAGTGCCCTGGAGCAGAGACCCAGATTTGGAGTCAGAGGACATGCTTTGTAGCCAGATGGGGAGTAACTTCACTGACCTTGCAAAGACTTAATACCTCCATGATCTCAGGAAAATCATCAGACCTTTCAGTTCTCCATTTCTAGAGAGAGTTGCATGATTTGATCTCAAGATTCTTTTTAGTTCCAGATCCTGTAACTGTATGTCCAAGTCAATGCTTATGGGATACTACCAGATGTCCAGGGATGACAAGTAATTACCCTCATACCCAATAAATTATGCAAAAATTTGGGGGGCAGCCAGCCTGGAGTCAGGAAGGCCCAAGTTCAAATGTGGTCTCAGACACTAACTGTTTGATCTTGGGAAAGTCACTTAACCTTATTTGTCTCAAATTCTGAATCTGTAAAATGAAATAGAGGAGGAAATGGCAATCCACTTTAATAATATCTTTGCCAAGAAAAACCCAAATGGGATCATGGAGAATTGGACATGACTCTAAAGACTGAACAACAGCAACAAACCTTAGTAATACTTATCAGTGTTTGGAATGACATGGTAGAAAATAGGACAATGTTCATGGAAGGGAAGCATTGTAGTACAGTGAATAGACTTAGAGACTTAGAGGTGGGAAAAACTAGGTACAAATCCTGCCTTCAATACTTTCTCTGGGCAAGTCAATAACATCTCTTGGTTTCAATTTCTTCCTGTCAAATGAGGGGACTAGATGTGATGACCTCAAGGATTTTTCCACTTATGAGATTCCATGAATTAAACAGAGAAAGAAGCAGCATGGTTCATTGCTCAAGATCAATAGTCATGTGATCAGCAAGATGTGAGTTCAAATCTTGGCATGGTGACTTACTACCTTGCTATCCATAGACAAATTATTTAGCCACTTTGACACGGTCAACAAGCATTTCTTCTTTTTTAATGTGATCTAGTAAGATTTATTGGAAGATATTTTTTTTACAAAAATGAATCAAAAGCTGCAAACATGTACACTCTAGTTTTATTTCAGGATATTCCAGGAAAAACATGTTATTTTAGGTCTGTAGCTCAATTACATTAGCTTAAGGAATATGGCAGTACAAAGATGTTTTCCTAACTGCTTTTTAATGGTATTTTTTCCAAATACATGGAAAGATAATTTTCAACATTTACCTTTGCAAAACTGTGTTCCAAATTTTTCTCTCTCTTTTCACCCTTCCTCAGATATAGATTGAATGTGTATAATCCTTCTAAACATAACCATATTCATTGTGGTGAACAAAAAAACAGATTAAAAAAAGAAAAAAAACACGAGAAAGGAGAAAAAACCAACCAAAACAAAAACAACAAAAGTTGAAAATAGATTGCTTTGATCCACATTCAGTCTTCAGAGTTCTCTCTCTGGATGGCACTTTCCATCCCAAATCTATTGGAATTGCCTTAAATCACTTCATGATTGAAAACAGCCAAGTCCACCATAGTTGATCATCACATAATATTTCAACTAGCATTTCATAAGAATTATGTACCAGGGATTGCCCTAAGCATTGGGAATGCAAAAAGAAGCAACACAAGAAGTGTCTACCTTCAAGGAGTTTCTATTCCATTGGGAAAACATGACACATAAAAGGGAATTGAAAAGTGGGACCTGGGGAGAAGTCCAGACATGGGGGAGTTTAGAGAGAGAGATGCAGAGCTGAGAGAGCAATGAAGAGTTGAGGGAGCATAGATGCCATTTCCTTGACTTGGAGATTCTGGAGGGACTGGCCAATGGGAAGAGAGGGCTTTTCCACAGGGAGAGTACTGCCAAGGCAGGGCATCTTCCAGGGAGAGCAATCTGCTGGGGTATGGAGGATACCGGAGGGTAAAAAACGGAGCCATCATTGGAGTGATCTCATCTGCAGAACAGGGACAGAGATATCCAGAGTTCCTACTTTACAGGGCTGCCAGAGATTCGATACAGAAAGTACATTGCTATCTTTAGAGCTATAAAACGCTCTGAGGAAATTGCCTGGCTCCCTAATGACCACAAGCTGCTTCTGGAACTGGACTCACCTTTTAAATATCGACATTCGATCAGCAAGGAGACATCAGGCTCTTGAAAAGCTGGAAGTGGATATGATCGAGCGGGAAGTGGCGGTAGGGATTCCATGGCGGGAATGAGCGGTGCCTTGGTGTGAAGCTCTTCGGAGAAGAACAGGCAAAGGGACTTCATTAGACAAACATGATAAGAAGAGAGACGGGAAGGTCACGGGAGGGGTGGTAGTTGGGTGAAACATCCCAGGGCTTTTCTGGTCAAGAGAAGTCAGCAAGGTGGCCAGTGGGGCGAGTGGCTAATTTATGGGAGGACTTGGGCAGACAGAAAGGGTCGCCGGCTACATTATCGGAGGCAACTTCCAAATGGATGAAATCCCACATCCACCTGGGCACGAGCCACTTTTCCTCATCATACGGGAATGAGCGAATGTTCCCTAGAGGAGCTTCCTGGGGACGTCACTTGCTGGATGAACCTGGATTCTGGGCCACTCCTGTTTTGTCAAAGCATTAGCCACAGAAAGGTCAATTGTTGGTGGGCTCCCAAGGAACCGTATGCTAGGTAGAGAGAGATGGAGGAGAGCAGCAATGAGAGAATTTTTTATCCCATCTTCTCTCAGTAATTACCAAACACAGCTTGAACTATTATTATTGTAACGTTGAGGGAAAGCCGCGTTGCTGATAGATAGCATGCTTATTAACTCAGTAGGAATGATATTTAATTAAAACCCAGTAGGGAGTGCTTGGAGTTGACTTCACAGAGCATATCAGAGATCCTACTGCAATGCAGAAGTGTAATAATAAATGCGGCTTCTCTAATCTCGCCATTACCATAATCCCACCGTGCATGTGTGGCCGACTATGGCCATTGATTTTTTACAAGTCAGTACTGGTGCCTTTTTAAAGGAAGAACAAGCATCTTTTAATTTCTAATTATTGGAGAGGACACGGGAGGGGGCAATATTTGAAACTGCCATTTCCAGGTCACCATCATTATAGCCTGTGAGACATCTCAGTCTGGCTTCAGCTCAGACTTGTCACCTGTTTTTTAATAGTAAGGAGGAAGAAGGCAGACAAAGGTATCATGTGGGCAGAGGGAAAAGGGCCCACTGTCACTTCAGTTAGACAGATGTTTATTTAGCTCCTGTTATTTGTCAGAAGTTTTGTGAAGAGTAAAAAGATAAATGAGATCCTTCCCACCCTCAAGGAGCTCCTAGTCTATATGAGGAAAAACATGTAAATGCAGAAAAATAGCAGATAACTTTAAGAGGAAAACACTAATAGCATCAGGGAAGGTATGGCAAAGGGGTGAGATTACAGCTAAGGATTCTGGGAGGCAGAAGTGAGGAACCGGGCATTGGCTGGGCGGAGGGACAGACGTGGCAACTAAGGAACTGGCCAAGTGATGTTTGTGAGAATGTTTGAATGAGATAGAAAGGTTTCGAACCAAAGAACTGGAAACAAAGGAAATGCCCCTCGAGGACGTGGCTCTCCTTAACAATGAGATGATTCAGGCCAGGTCCAGTGGTCTGGTGATGGAGACAGCCACCTGCACCCAGAGAGAGGACGTGGGCGCTGAGTGTGGACCACAACACAGCCTTTTCACTGTTTTTGTTGTTGTTTGCTTGCTTTTTGTTCTTTCCCATTTTTTCCCTTTTCAATTTGATTTTTCTTGTGCAGCGTGATAATTGTGGAAATATGTACAGAAGAATTGCCCATGATTAACATATATTGAATTACTTGTCATTTAGAGGAAAAGGTGGGGGGAAAGAAGGGAAAAATTTTTGCAAGGGTGAATGTTGAAAATTATCCACATATATATTTTGAAAATACAAAGCTTTAATTTATAAAAAAAAGTCAAAAAATAGAAATGCCCATTTAGTAGGGAATGGAATGGCTAAGTAAGATTGCATGGGCAGAAAGGAAGATTATGGTATTTTAAGAAATGATGATTCTGGAAAATACAGGGAAACACTAAAAGACTTATATGAGCTGATGCAAAGTAAAGATGGAAGAAGTGGGAAAATATTATATATACTGATTACAACAATATTAATGGACAGGACAGAAGCTATTCCCACTTTACACATGAGGAAACTGAGATAAAGAAATGTTAAATGATTCACCCAGGATCATATAGCTAGTGTCTGAGGCTGAATTTCAACTCAGGTCTCACTAAGCCCATGCCTAGGTGCCTCTGTCCAAAAGGTTTCAATAACAATTATCCATTTGTTCATCTTATGATGAATATTAAATATAAAATATTTTATATTGTAAATAAATCAATAAAATAAAAAATGTTTAAAATATAAATAAAATAAAAATAATAAAAATGTGAAAAAATAATGGCTTTGCTTGGAGTAATTTCTACCTAAAATCTATTGAATATAAAATAAGAAGAATAAGACTAATGATAAACAAAAAGCATTTATTAAACACCTATCATATGCTAGCACTGTACCAAGCACTAATGATACAAAGAGAGACAAAAGGTGGTCCCCAAGATATTTATAATCTAATGCAGGATGCATCATGTAAACAATTATGTATAAATCAAATATATGCATTTATGCACATGTATGTTCATATACATATACAAAGAAAAAGATGACATATCTACATATATACATGTATTGTGGTATGCATATGTACATAGATACATATATAAACCTATATGCATATGTATGTATATACATACATAACACATACACCCACATATATATGTATATATAAATTGGAGATCATTGGTAGAGGAAAAGCATTGGGAAAGAGAGAACAGTAATTAAACTGATTTTTTTTGTACTGAGAATGTGCAAAGCATTTTACCTAAGTTCTCCCCTCTATTTCAAGGGATTTTATGGGTTTGCACAAATTCTCCTTTGATCAACTACAAAAGATCCAGAAGACTGATCTGGAAAGAGACTTGGGAAATCCTTGGCTCCACACTGCAACCAACAAGCTCAAAGAAATTTGAGGATTTTCCAGGCTGACCTTTATCACACACACACACATATCAGACACACACACATATCAGACACACACATATCACACACACATATCAGACACACACATCAGACACACATTCACATATCAGACACAGGCTAGTCCTCAATGGGTTGATACTGATCGATTAAACAAAGGAAGTGGCTTTCTAGAATGGGCCATATTTGGAAATTTGGCTGAAGAGGAAGCAGGTCTATGAGTAAAAGTGTTTAATAGTGACAGGAATGAGAACAAGGGCTGGTGTTGAGGAATATGGACTTGGAGATCAGGATTTGTGCTCCAGCAGAACTGGTGACTCACATCTGGTGATCTTACATCTTGCATCTCTTACACAAGGTATTGTCAGGATCCTCCTATTAGTTCTCTCTCCCTCCAGAATGAATTGCCATATTTTTGTATATGTTTTATATTGACTTACTTGAGTTTCATTTCGGGTTGCAGTCCTCGACTAGAATCAGAGAGTCCCGAGAGCAGGAGTTGTTTGATATTTTTAGGGGCTAGGATACTACTTGAACATAGTAGGTGCTTTATACAGATTTGTTGAACTGAATCTTGTGATATGCAAAGAAGATTCACAACCTTTCCTTAATGGTTGCTGAACACAGCCCCTATTCAGATTTAATTTGCATAGATTTGTGTGAGCTATAGCAACCTTTTTCAAACATCTAGGTTCATTATTATTATTTTTTTTTATTCTCTAAATGTCCATTCTCCTTTAAGCTTTTTCCTTACTATTATCAGGGGGAAAGACTCCTTAACTTTTTTTTTTTTTTTTTTACCATCCTGAACTAATACAGAGTGCCTGAGTAAGCGAGTTATAACAGTAGCAAAAACAACAATTATCATTTATATTGTAGTATATGTCTTGATGCTTTATAAATATTATCTTATTTAATTTTGATCCTTACAACAACTCTGGGAGATAAAAGCTATTAATATCATCATTGTACAGATGGAGAAACTGAGGCAGATAGCGGTTGAATTAGAAGTGTTGGAACCAGATTAAAACATAAATGGGAACTATTTTATAAAAGAAATAAAATACAATAGACCACAGGTAATGTTAATATGTGGATTTCTAAGTCAATTTGTAATCCTCAAGGATCCTTGGTTTAGTAGTCCCTGTTTTTATTTGAGTCTGCCACCACTGGACTAAATGACTCATCCAGAGTCACATGGATAGTAAAATCTAGGTGGAAGTTGAACTCAGATCTTTGTGACTCCAGCTAGTCCATCCACTTTGCCAGCTACTTAATCAGTGGGAGGGAATATAATGCAATAGAAGTGCTGACCTTGGATCACTCAACTCCTCTGTGCCTCAGTTTTCTCATCTGTAAAATGAGAGAGTTTGTAGGAATGACTTCTAAATTCCTTATTAGCTCTAGATATTTGATTCTGTGATTTTAACCAAGGTATTTCCCTTGTGGAGGCTCAGTTGCCTCATTCTTTAAAATAATGAGGTTGAACCAATTGATCTCTAAGGCCCTTCCCATTTCTGTCACTGTGATTCTCAGATGACCAACTCTTGGGGGGCTTGTATGTCTAAAAGAATTTGAACAATAACTTTCTAAACAGCAGTTTAATATATACTACCATGGTGATAAGCTTCATCTTCTAACTTAGCAGTAGTGTATTATGGGTAAATTTTAAGGTACTGTCATCCCAGACTAGAAGGTAACAAGAGGAAAAGCAAAGAGGAGTGAGTGGGACATTTCTGAGGCACACTTCAGTGAGCTTCTATGAGTTTGCCAGAGCTGATTGTGACATTTTCAGTCTTAGCGTTTCCACCTTGGAAATTGGCCCATGCTATAAGTTCTGGATTGATATATTATTTTGTTGATTTGTCTAGACTTTAAAAAATTAGAAAAAATTTTAAAGTAATACCAAATATAAAATCATTAATAATTAGTATCTTTAATTAATGATAATTAATAGTCTTAAGCATGAAAATGTGTTGCATGTTCTTTTTTTTTGAGAATCAATTGTTAAACATTTATTAACATATCCTTGGATGGAAGCTAGCTACACGGGAAAGTAAGTGAGTAAGTAGAGCTGTGACATTGTCTAAGGTGAGAAGGAATCATGATCATAATGTTCCAGCATGGCTGTATTGCCAACCAGGAAGGAAGAGATCTGGCATTTTTCTGAACGGCTTTAAGCCCTTTAATCCCAGACAAACTGCATGTAAAGTAACTTGGGCAAATAATAGGCTTGACATTAAAAAAAAGTTATGACAGCTGTGGAAGAGGCCCCATAGCTGGGGAGGCTCAAGGAGAAAATAACAATGCAAATACAGGTTTTAACTTTTCCAAAACACTCTCCCATTTGTGATCTTATTTGACTTCCCATATTCTATATTCCCATTTCAGTTTCCATGGGTGGGTCATTACTTAGATTCTGACCCCTATAAGTGGGAAGGCCCTAAATCTCTCTCCTAAGCTGATTTCTCCTATGCTCTTATTCTCTAAGCCTTCCTCTATCATAGCTTTAATTTTTGCATTAACACAGATGATTTGCAAATTGATTTATCAAGTTCCAATATTTTTTTAACCTCCCATCCTGTGTCATCAACTATTAGAAGCAAGTATTTCAAAGACATTTTAAAACTGAGACATCCAAAAGAGAATTATTTCCTCCCCAAATCCTTGTCTCTTCTGAATTTTCCTATTTTTGTCAAGCATTCCATCGTCATCTCTATCAGCCAGGTTCACAAGTAGAATAACATTCTTGACTCTCCCCATGTACCCAGTTAGTTGACTAGAAATGTTGATTCTACCTCCACTCTATCTCTTGCATCTTTCCCCTTCCTCTTTTGAGAGGATTACCACAATAGATCCTCTTCCCCTGACCTGGACTATTGCAAGTGTCCCAACTGAGTCTCTTGCCTCAAGTTCCCCCTTTCTCCAAATGATCATTCATATGGCTTCCAAATTGATATCTTTAAAGTATGGTTCTGATCATTGTAATTGCTTACTTGACTCTCCATTGCCTTTGGGGTCAAATGTAAAATTCTCTATCATTTTAAACTTATCAGAAGATGTTTTCTAATGTCCCCGTTTAAATTTTTTATGTATCCTTCCTATTTACATACTCTCTAGACCAGACCAACTGATCGTACTGTTATGTGTCACACCACATATCAGCTCCTTTTTCCCCTTTACATATCTATCTGCCCATCTATCGATTGATCCATCTATCTATCCATCCATCCATATATCCATAGATCCATCAATCTACTTAATCAATCTATTCCTTTATCTATCTCTATCTCTATATTTATATATAGATTTATCCCTATCTATCTCTATATCTATCTGTCTATATTTATATCTCTATCTCTATCTAAATCTATATCTATATTTATCAATATCTGTCTATATTCATATATAAATTTATCCCTATCTCTATCTGTCTATATCTATATCTATTTATCTAAATCTATATCTGTCTATATCTATAAATTTGTCCATATCTCTATATCTATCTGGGCTTCTCCCCCTGCCTAGATGGCACCCTGCCCTTTATTTCTCCTCTGGAGAACCCCTGCCTTTCTCCAAAGCTCACTGCAGGCCCCACCAGCTGCTCAGATCTCATTCAGCTCATATTATCTGATAGTGACTTTGCATATGAATGCATTTGCATGTACATGTATACATATGATATGTGTGTATTTATGTATATGAGACAAATAGGTACATGACATAATATATGTGTGTATAGGAGATTTGTGTATATAAAGAATATGTACCTATTTGTGCCAACTGGGCACTGGATGGGGTATCAGCAGGGATTCAGAGCCATAATTCCAGAATGATTAATCACTCAAAACTGTACTTTGACCCTGAGAGAAGCTGAGATGGGACTAAATTGGCAGGAGCCCACGTTACATATTTAAAGTGTGTTAGTAACTGCAAAACACTCCATAAATACCAGCCATTATTATTATATACAGCCCAAGTGGGAATAATTGTTGTATATATACCAGCCTGTAGCAGTATCAAATGCTGAGACTTTATTTCCCTGAGTAAATCAGTAAAGATGTATCAGTCTGATCTGTCAAATGGCTTTGTGTGTATAGACAGAGTCAAAGAAAATCTCAGGAGTGACCGGGAACTCTCATTGGGGCTCCTGGAGACCATTAAGAATGGACGTCCCCAACCTCTCACAGCACAGGTACATAAAAGGTGCTTAATCAGTTCTAATTGACTGACTGTCTTTCCTGCAGCCTGTCTACCTGACCCTTGCTGTCTTTCAGCAAGTCATCATCATAACCCTTATTTATTCACATGGGACCTAGATATCCAGGGTCCCTATTTTGTGCTATATTTAAGAGTGTCCTTTTTGAGCAGAACTCTGTGATGGGGTACAAGAAATCATGAAGGAGGGGGCAGCAACTAAGACTCCATCAATATACTAGACTTAGCTGTGAACCTTCTCCTATCCAGATTTACCTGTTCTGATCCCCTTTCTCTCAGAGCCCTGAGACATGGCTGGCTAATTCATCTTGTCAGGCAATTGCAGAGAAAGTTGTAATGGTCAATAATGCCTTTGTGTCACCCTTCCAGATTGCATTTCATGAGGTTTCCAAAGTCTTAACTCATAGGAAGCAGTCAGGAATCAAAAAGTAGTCAGATGGCACAATGTTTGGTGTTGGACATTAGGAAGTTAACCTCTAGCCTCAGGCACTTCCTAGTTGTGTGACTTTAGGCAAGTCATTTGGCCCCTGTCTAGCTCAGTTTTCCCACTTATTAAAGTGGTGCTGATAATAGCACTCACCTCCCATTATTCTGAGGATGAAACCAGATGATATTTGTTGTTGTCCTTGTTACTCCTTCATTCTGGAAGAGGATTCAATGACTGGACCTGCAAGTGAATTGGAGTTCAGTGAGGAATAAAGTGCACTGCAAATCTTTTTTCCCCCTGAGGCAATTGGGATTAAGTGACTTGCCCAGGGTCACACAGCTAGGAAATGTCAAGTGCCTGAGGCCAAATTTGAACTGGGGTCCTCCTGATTTCAGGGCTGGTGCTCTATCCACTGCATCACCTAGCTGCCCCCATTGTAAATCTTAAAGTGCTATGTAAATACACTTTAAGATTTATTTTTGTAAATAATGACAATAATAATAATAATAATAACAATGGGTAATGACATGTAAAAATTGAAGTGGTGGAGATTTCTTGTTGCATTTTTATTAAAGGCTGATTTTTAAGCTACTTGGAGGCAAAAGGAGATGGCCAATGAATCTAAATCAAAGCAGGTAAAACTTGGAGATAAAAGGCAGTGTGATACCATCTTATCTAGTTCCTTGCTGTAATACAGGTACGATTTTAACATCTCTTTTTCACTGATTAGGTAACTAAGGCCTGAAAGATTGACTCCTCCTAAGAATAGCAATTCAGCTCAGACCAACATATGAGCCAGTTGTTAAATTTTCAGCATGAACATTTATACTTTGAAAATTGGCCATTGCTGAACATCAGGGCTTAACTCAATATTTTGTTGTTTGTCTAACATTTACAAATTAAGAGAAGGTAACAAGACAGATTAAATTTAAAATTGGGTCATGCATCCATTTTATTTTTTTAGATAGCTGATTGTTAAATATTCATTAGCGTACTCCTTCCAGATTAGTAAATAGCAGAATATAGGAGTAGGCACGAGAGCATCTAATGATAAATACTAGATCTCTGAGATCCATTACTTCGTTTCCATTGAAGAATTGTGTTGCTCACAATTTGAGAAGCTTTTTCAAGGTTTCCAATGAAAGAATAATTTCTTTTTTTTCCCCTTAGGTTTCTTAGGTAGTTTATAGAAATAGTTATAGAAATACATATATAGAAATACATAAGGAAAAAAAAAGTGGAATGTGTATGTGTGTGTTTGTGTATGTGTATGTTTGTGTATGTGTGTGTCTATAACAAAGTGCTCATTTAATCCAGGAAGGGCAGGATATAACTACAGGTTAATTTTAGATGATCTTAACCTCTGAGCCATCTTGGTATCTCTTCCATATTAAGGATTGATAGCACAAATAGCAAGAGCATTTCTAAATCTCCTGTTGCCAGCTCCTGGCGTTCACAAATATATTGAGCCGTAGAAAATCCCACAAATGATTAAAGTTTGCTTTGGTGCAGATAATATTACATAAAACTATTGATTTGCCCTTCATGCTTCTTTATGAGTAAAGGTTATAAAGAATATGAAGGAATATCCTGGTGTTGGTGATCTGACCTTTACTATTTCATACTTTCAATCTATAAAGAAAAAAAAAGATTAGATAAAGACCAGCCTTTGTAACCTTTATCTCAAATCTTCAGATTTTGACAGATGCACCGTGAAAGCCACAATGTCCCCTAAAAAGACCAGACCTAAATGTGCGGCAAAACGTCACTGCTTTTCCCTTTTAATTATATTTATGGGAGGCTATTGCAGCCAGGGCTCCTGCTTCTTTATGACTGTGATCTTTTGCTTAAATAATAATAATAACTCATTTCTATGTGATATCTCACTAGCAGCACAAACTTAACTTGGCCAAAATTAAACTCATCTTTCCTCTGGAAATCTCCCCATTTTCTCGGCTACCGTGTTTCTATCACCAATAACCTCCTTTGCAGTCACTCAGGTTCACTAGCTCTGATTTTTTTCATCCATCCACCTCCTTATTTGTCTCCCCCCAATATCCTGTCAGTCAACAAGCATTTATTATGTGCCTCCTACATGCTATGGACCTTGTTAGATACGGGGATTGCAAAAAGCAAATCCTTGCAGCTGGTGCTGCATGACCCTATCTCCACCTTTCAGAGCCATCTCCTCCTCTCCTCATACAGTATTGACTCTTTCAGATTTTCATCACCTCTCATTTGGACTGTTTTAATATTTTCCTTGAATCCACCCCAATTCATCCTTCCTACAACCATCAAAATAATCTCCCCATGGTTTGATTTTGGATAAATGAATGCAAACACTAAGCATCTACTGTGTGCTGGGCACTGTGCTAAGTACAGGAGATACAAAGCTCCTGTGCTCAAGAAGGGAGTATGTATGTATTGTATGGGAGTGATGACCGGAACAGGGAGTCCTTGGAAGGGGACTCCCAGAAATAATGAGCAGTGAGCAGTGGTACCATGGGACACTTTGTTGTCAGGTCGTGTTTCTTTGTTGCTCAAAAGTCTTCAGTGAGTCCTTCTTATTTCCTGGAAAAAGTCTGACTTACAAGGTCCTCTTCCATTTGACTTCCCCTTACTTACCTCTCCAGAGATAATGTCCGCCCCATACTCTATTATGACCAAAATATCCTTTGCAAATTTTCCAGGTGCATGAGCTGCCTTTGACCTTTGTACAATCTCTCCTCCAATTCTAGGGCTTTTTCTCTTTCAATTATTTCCGATTTATCTTCCTCATAGTTTGCTTTGCATATATTTATTTGCATATTGTCTCTCCCATTAGATTATAAACTTTTCGAGGGCAGGGATTATTTTTTGTCTGTTTTTTGTTTCCTTAGGCCTTAGCACAGTGCCTGGCACTTAGTCAGCATTTACTACATGCTTATTGGTAGATTGATCTCTGCCTTGCTGATTACTTCCCTTCCTTCAGTTCAGGTGACATTTCCTCTGTGAAATTTTCCTTTCTCCTGTCCCCCCTGGCTCTAATCTACTCCAATTGAAAAGGTACTTCTTCCCCTGCTTCAGTTTTCCTACAGCACTGATTCTGTGTCTCCCCTTTGCCTCCATTTCCTTTAACCATGTATTGTACTTTTTTATACATATACTCTACCCCCCACTTCAGAATGTAAGCTTCTTGAGGGCAGGCACTCATCATTTTATTTTCAGCTCTTAGCACAGTGGAAGCCACGTGAGAAGCACAAAATAAATATTTATTGTGTTTGATACAGTTTTTAAAAATTTTCCTAAGTGTTTTCCTCACAGCAACATTGTGAAGTGGGCAGTATATTATCAGTATTATATTGTAACATACAGGAATTGTTTAGATAAAAAAGAGTTTTATAAAAGTTAAGAGAATTGTTTAGATAAAAAAGTGTTTTAAATGACTTGCCTAGAGTCACATAGCTAGAATGCCTCAGAAATGAGATTTAGATGGAGGTTTCTCCTGATGCTAAATCTAAGGTTGTTTCTTTGAAGTCACACTGTCACTGAAGGAGGATGTCACCAAAGAAAGACAATGCTGATTCTGAACTACTTTATGGTGGAGGGAACCTGTTTAAATGTAGGGTCAATCATTTACCCATTATGCTGTTATTAATCACTTAATAATGCAATTATTAATCACCTAATAATGTAATTAGTCACTATAGAACCTGTGGTAGATGTTGGGGATACAAAGACAGTCCCTACCCTCAAGGAGCTTTTACTCAGACAGGGTTTAAAGGATGTTAGACTTGAAGTAAGGCTCCTGTGTTCAAATCCTGACTTCCACTGCCCTCATCACCTCTGGCCTCCACCACTGCAGTAGCCTCCTACTTGGTTTCCTGCCTCACATCTCTCCCCTCTCCAAAATATCCTCTACATAGCTGCCATAGTGATTTTTCCCTGAAGCAAAGATCTGATCAATTCACTTCCAGCTCTTCCCATGGATCCCTATTGCTTCTCTGACCAAATATAAACTACTCTGGCTTTTATAACAGGGTCCAATCCTACTTTTCCAGTCTTACTTTGTATAAAAAATTTCCCAAAACTTTATGGTAGAAGGAAACAGGCCAGTTACTAGGGGATCTCCCTTGCATTTATTTCATACATATTTTGTATACACATATTTATTTATATGCTTCCCTTCTGTTCTGACCTCTCCTTTATTTTATTAGATTGCAAACTCCTTGAGGTAAGGGGATGTTTTATTTTGTCTTTGTATTATACATAGCTAGCCCAGTGCCCGCCACATAACAGAAGCTTAATACAGACATGGCCGGAGGTACTTGTTAAGGGATACCCAGCAGGACACAGCTTCAGTCCCAGAATTCCCTACCTCCCAGCTGAGCCCTCTGCCCACTATGCCAAGTTGCTGCTATTTCTGTGTCAACATTTAAATGTTTTGGGAAACTTCCTCCACCATCATTCAGATCTGGTCCATACCTGCTCCCTTGTGTGACCCCTTATCTCCTATCATTCGGCCGTCTCTCTTGACTTCTCCTGACATCACAAGGGATTGTGGTATCATCTGGCTATCCTCTCTGGCTTCCTCCATATGATTTGTCCATTTTCTTTTTCTATTGATTTCTTGATTGAAGAATAGAAAAGAAAGAAGTCAATATCAAAACTATGTTGATAAAACAAGAATATGACTTTGCTTCATTTAATCTCTTAACACTCACAATTCCACCAAATTAAAATCCAGAAACCAAAATTTCACTCAATTTCCCCAGGCACCAGTGCTTTGGTGAAGGGTTTGAATGAGTTCCACCTCTTTTTTTTGGAGGTATGATATATCATTGAAATACAAGTGTGGTCAGCTAGAATAAAAGTTATGCACTAAATATTGCATTAAATCCTTTGGTGCCAAATAATACACAGCAGCCTCATTAAAAAGAAATTTCTGTATTCTTCTGCCAAGCTTTCACTGACCACATCTCATCTAGATCATAAGTCCTTAACCAAAGGCCCCCAGATCCCCTAAGGGGTCCATGGATAGATTTCTGGGAGTTTGGGAACTTGGATAGGAATAAATATTTTAATAATAATTTAATTTAATAATTTATTATTATTATTTTATTATTAATAATTTAATAATAATTTAAGGTCATTGGTAAGCCTTTGTATTTTCTTTGTATTATTTGGAGGAGGTCATTGGCTTCATTGGGGGCCACTGGGGTCTATAATACATACAAAGGTTAAGTCCCTCTATCTAAAGTATCAAAAACTATTGTTCTTGCAAATGAAAACAGTGTATAGTTTGGAGATGAATGGGATGGAAAAATTCTCTGAATCAGCCAGATTGGGACCACATAAGGCAGATTGATTTGCATGGTGTTTTAGCCTCTGGTATGGGTCCAGGGGACTTGGTCCCTTTTTCATAAGAGGCAAGATTCTATAGTTACACAAATCATATGATCATATAGAGGTCATGTAGCACAGCGGAATGATCACCATATAACTAGGCCATGGCAAACCCATAATAGCACAAATTGAATGGGGCTTTGCCCCAGGACACTGACATTGGAGGGGGCCATGTTTCCCTCTACAAAGTTCATTTCTTTCTTTTTATAATCACTATCCCTACACCTCCTCATGATTCTTCACTGACCTTTCAGGGCAGGCACCCCAGTACTAGCTTCTTCAAGCAGAATGGTACCTGTGCATGGGTTGAAGAAGGGGTGAACCTGCTTCTCTTCCAGGATTCTCCCAGCTCTTTTTATCCCAGGACAGAGAATCCCTAGATCCTCCCTTGATCTCAGGACAGGGACTTGAAGACTGCTCCTGCTCTTTGTTCCCTTATTATCTGGCCAGGTTCCCTCCCCTCAGGGCTTTCACTTTTTCATCTTTTCAGTGAATGAGTCGGTCCACACAATCTCCAAGAGCCCTTGTAGCTCTAAAGCTGCAGACGCTATTTTATGAAAAAATGGGACCTGAGCTCACACCTGGTATCCTCCAGTCTTTCAAATCCCAAGGATTCAGCTTAATTTTACATTCTCCTCCAGCTCTCCCTCCAACTGATCGTTGATACGTTACCATGGATGCCTTTTTCTTTGTGTTTTTGTCTTTTATGAGAAGCAATTTGGGATTTCCCTATAAAGTATTGATTTATGTTTGTATGAAAAGCAGCCACTTGCTTCTAGCAGTAAGGTCCTGAATCTGAGACCTGAAGATTTGATTAAAGGATCTGTTTGTCATTCAGCCTTGAACTAAATAGTAATTTTTTCTTTTGCATAGATGAGGCTTCGAAATGCATTTCTTCATTTCCTTAAGAAACCAAATTAATGTGTAGGTAAATTTGTATATTCCCAGTCACCCATTTACAGAAATTGATTTTCATGACTGAAAAGGATATGAAAACAGGGCTGGTTTTTGCTTTGGAAAGGCTTTGAGTGATCATTTGTACATAGGTACTCCAACATATTAATGGGAAAATGAATCCTAAGCTTGTTGTGACACTTGGGCCAGCAAGTAACAAAATTAAAGGAGGAGTAGCTTAGATTTTCTATTTATTTTTTAAAGCCATATGCAAAAACAGCATTACTTTGAAAGTACGCTTTTTATTATAGACAACTTGTAGGCACTTTACGACTGTGGGACTGTGAGACTTGGCTCTTTCCCAGCTTTTAAAACATTTATTGACCTTTTTTCTTTATGTTGCAGTTATTTCCCTTAATAACATGGTGCCTTTTGCTCTCTCCCTCACTGCCATTCTTGTCGTGAGTCTTCCCTTAAACAAAGAAAAATAGTCCTACAAAGGCAACTGACCCAGTCGTGTCTGACCTTGTATCCACCTTACACATCCATAGTCTCTCACCTCTGCAAATATGGGAAGGAGATACATTTTCAGTTCCCTTTCCCTGGGGTCAAGAGCAGCAATTATAATTCCATAGCATACACTTTCCTTTGAGGGCTTTTGAGTTTCCATGATCAAACTCCCTGTGTATACTGTTCTCCTATTTCTTCTTCATTAATTCATCTAGCTTCTCATTTCCTTTTGGATCTTTTGTATTTGTCATTTCTTCTCTCGGTTCTGGTCTTTTACAGAGCTTTATCTACCTGCATAGCTAATGAAGAAAGGTAAAGTGATACCCTGGGCACAAGGTGGTGGAGGCCTGCCAATCTCATTAGGATAGAAATATACTTGCTAAACCAAGTACTATTGTGTGGGATGAGTCCCAAGCCTGGATAGGAGTAGGACATGTATAATAGGTTACTGGAAATGTGTAGCTGTATCAAAGGGTCACAGGTAATTTGGGGGGCATAGTTCCAAGTTGCTTTTCAGAAGGGATGGACTAGTTCCTAATTCCACCAAAATGAATGAACATACTTATTTTTACAATGCCTCCAATACTGGAATGTCAGAGTTGTTTTATGAATTATTCTAATTCTTCTCTATTAGTTATTTGGAGCATTAAAAAAATTAGCTTTTGATGGTTTCGATCTTCCTTTGAGAGCTACTTGAAAGCATATCCAGACCCAACTGGAACATTTTTTTAGCTAAGATCGCAGGGCCACTTGATTAGACCCAACCTGAACATCTCTTAATGAAGTTTCAGGGTCAATTGACAAAGTCATGCTCTTTCCCTTGCAGATGGGAAACACAGAAAACACCATTAGTGACAGTTCTCACTGGAAAATTTGGGCAAAGAGTAGGCAAGATGTTGATCTGGGGACCATCAAGAGGATGGGGAGCAGGTGAAGGGAATTTAGAGTATGCCATAGAAATTTAAGTGAAAGGAACTAAGGATAGTCATTCTAAAAAAATGAAAAGGATTAAACATTAGTAGAGCATTTCCAATGTGGCAGGCAATATGCTAAGTGCTTTGCAAAATTATCTCATTTGATTCCCACAATAACCCTGCAATATAAATGCTTTTATTATTCCCATTTTACAACTGTGGAAATTGAGGCAGATAGCAATTAAATGATGCCCAGGGTTGTTCAACCAGTAAGTGTGGAAGGCTAGGTTTGAATTCAAGTTTTCCTGATTTCAGCCACTAGCTACCTAGATAGAAAAGAGAAGGTTTGGGGGCATTATGACTTTAACATATATTTGAAAGGTAACTTGTAAGTCAGCTAGCATTTTTGGTATCCACTATGTGCTGAATATTGTGCTAAGAAGAATTTAACTTGCATCTAGTGAGCTTTGAAATTTTATGCGACTCTGAAATTCTGTGAATTAAGGGCAAGGGATGGGTAAGGGTTGAAAAAACAAATCAGGCTGTTTGAAGAAAAACTCCTTAACAAGGAGAGCTGTCCAAAATTGGAATGACTTTCCATGAAGCAAGGTGGGTTCCTGCTCCCTGGAGGTCTTCAAATAAGGGCTAGGTACCTCTGTGTCGGTGTTAATTTTATAAACAAATTAAAGAAGGCTGTCTAGGACCACTGAGGTTCCTTCTAATCTGAGATTCAGTAATTAACAGATTTGAACTAAAGCCACACTTGAGTATCTGTACTGCCAATTCTTTCTCCTGATCTGTACTAACAATTGACTACAGTCTCATCAATAGGATTGACCATGAAATGAATTGAATCGATTGTTTAGAAGACCCAAGTAAACAGACCTTTGCAACAGATTATTTCAGTTATATAGACGTAATTCAAGTGAAACCTGCCCATAACTCTCTAAGAACCCCTTGATTCTGCTTTCACAAAAGCCTCGAAATATTTCAGATGTTAAATTATCATTGCCTCCATGTCATTGTTTTCCCTGACCTATGTCTTGGGAATGGTATATTCTTCTACATCAGTAAACCCTAACTGGTTTGACCATTTTTACCCAGAGATGTAGATTTTTATACTGGCTAACTAATTAGTTAGTGGTTAAAAAAGATGAATGGATGTGTCTACCAGCAAGGTAGTTCTGATTTTGAGGAATATATGTAGTAGGTAACCTTAAAAGCCCCAACCACCTTTTTTAAGCTCCTGTAATATGGATTTTCTGAAAGATTTTTCATTTTAGCCATAAAATGCAGTCTTTTCCAGGGAAATTTTTTTCCCATTCTTTTGTACAGGAAAACCCTTAGCCAAATGTCTTTAGATAAAAAAGTTGGGCTAGTGGCTTATAGCAGACATCGTTTCTGTGTAATTTGTGAGACTCCAGGATCTGCCTAACAGACGTTTGACATTTCTACTTCATTTAAGATCGGAAGATTGATTGGTAAGGTTTGTGAAATCTTAGTAATGGGAAAGGGATCCATCTAGAAGTTTATTATGGAAACATAAAATGAGTGAAAAAACACACATAACAGACATGTCAAGGTAGCCCATTGAGTTAGTTTATTGGAACATATAGAGATCTATGTGAATTACTTGTTAACAAGCAACAATTTTTGTATGTTTTTTATTTTGTGACAGCAATAGACATGTGTATATGTGTTTCTGCTGACACCTGGCTAATTCTGAATATCTGACCTTAATCAGATGAATGTACTTGCAGATATAGATATAGATACTAAGGGACTCAGTCCTAGAGAAGAGTAGAATTGGAATAAATATGTTAACTCTCTTCAAGTTTGGTCCCAGAGGACAAATTCAAGATGCAAGTATAGAGACTGCAAAGAGTCAGATTTTAGGGGAGTTGTCCAGAAATCTTCTAACATCAGTATCATAAATAGAATAAGATCTCCATAGAGGTGGTGGGTTGATGCTCTTTGGAGGTCTTCAAATTGGTTGATTATCTGGGAGGAGTATTATGGTGGATTCTTCTCCATTACAGGTTAGATTAGGTGATTGCTGAGGTTCCCCCCTCCAATTGAAATTCTGTGATTCTGTGAAGCATCCTAAGCTGCTTAGAGGGAAAAAAATCATTATTCTCACTATTTATCATTAATTTCTTTTCTCTTATATAATTTTCATGTATGTATGTGAAACACTCTGTATAAGAAGTTTCTAAGTTTTCATATTGGTCTTTGGAGTCAAATACTTTTTTTAAGTCAATAAAAACAGAGTTTTGTCAATATTTTTTTAAAACCACCACCATAGCAAAACAAAGAATAGGAAAATATTCCAGCAAGACTAATCAACATATCCATCAAATCAAATAGTGCACACCAGAGTTGTGTGACTGTAGAAAACTATGCTCTTCTGTTTTCACATAGAATCTTTTTGATATATGTGAAAAACAGCCAACGAGAGGCAACAAAACATCATGAACTTGGTTCAATGATATCGGGATTGGAATATTGCACTTCAGATCAGATTTCTGTGACCATGTCCAAGTCACTAAGCCTCTCACAAAATCCAGGGTGATCCCATCATTGTTTGTATTCTCTTCCTTTAGTATTCTCCTGTAATTACATTTCCCCCCAAATAGGATGTGAACTTCTTGAGGACACTGCCTATGTGATCTTTGTCTCTGTTTTTAGCACCCAACAGTGGGCTGGAAACATACTCCACACTTTCTAAATGCTGTAGAATGAAAGCCTGTCCAATGACATGCAAATATTAATTACTAGAAACCATTTTCTATTAATCACATGCACTTTTGTGTGTAGATGGGTCCTGCATCACTGAACTTTTCTTGGTTGTCTCTTGTCGATAAAAGAAACATCTACACCATTTAATCTTCTTTCAAAATCTTTTCTTCTTTGAGCTATTTTGAGAATCAATCATTGGAAAGCTTGAAAATTGTGTTGCTTCCATTATAGATTTCCTACACATGGTTTGGGTCCAGTTCAGCCATTATTCCCAACTTTATCTTTCTAAATGTCATTTTTTTCATGCATAATCCGCTTCTGATCTTACAGATTGCAAATGTATTCATCTGTACTGAGGGAACTGACTCTATCTTTAACTAGTCCTTGTTACTGACAAAGATAGATCACGGCGCTGGCCGATCTGTTCCATCTCGTACCTGTTTGTTTTCCTCCTGGTTTCTTCTTGAAAGGTTTGCATCAAGCCTTAGGAAAGGACCTTTATTTTTTCAAACACTCTTTAACCCTTAGTGAAGTCTTCCTCTCTGCTCCCAGTTTTCCTCCTCCGTGTTGCTTTGCAATTCATATTCCGATCAGATTCTGCCCATGTCTTCCACATGTCTCTGCCTTGTCGGAAAGATGCCGGTGGATACAATTTCCGATCTATTTCAGTGTCTTTAATGTGACGACTTTTTGGCATAAAACTAAAGTTCTCTCAGAAATGGTAATAGAGTCAACAGCTTTACTTTAATCAATTTCTCATTTTTCCCCGAGTTGACAGCTTGCTTAAACAGACTGGGGAGGAGGAAGGCGTACTGCTGCTGGAGTCTCATGCAGAGTCTTCCCATTTTATCTTTTCTTCTAATTAGCTATTTATTTGGACCTTTGTTCGAACCACTTGAGGATCTGAATGTTCACAGATGACTCTAACTGTAACTAGTCAATTCCTGTTTGTTAAGATAAAATAAGTTTCATTTTTATACTGTTTGCTTCTCACCATCTCCAACGCATCCTGGAGAGTGGAGATGTTTGTACTCTCTACTGTAAATTGGCATCATACAGTGTAAAGAGGGATGAGGGAGGTAAGTCTTTAATTCTGTCCACATATACCCACCTAAAATATGGCATGGGACGTGCTTCTAGCCAGAAGCAAAAGCTTGGAGTCAGTACCTGATTCTGATAGTGGCTACCTGTGCAATGGTCAAGGAGCTGCCTGACTTACATGTTTCTTAGTTCTTTACCCATAAAATTGGGATTGTCCCCATCTCCCAGGATTGTGAGTTGTGAGGAAAATATTTTACGGCATGCTGTAAGTGTGAGCTCAAACTATTATGAAAGATTTCCTATTAAAAAGCAACTGAATGATTCTCAAGTGATGGTGAGACGCTTCAAATGTTCCTGTTCATAGATGATAGATATATACCCCCCATGTATATATATATATAAAAATAGGATATATATATATATATATATATAGGATACACACACACACACACACACACACACACACACACACACACACACATATATATATATATATGATATATATTAGTCCCTAGTTAACACTGGGGTAATGTTAACTACCCCAAGGGCAGAACAAAGTCTTTTCAGAGAAATCTTAGCAATGGGAAAGGGATGCATCTAGAAGTTTATAATGGAAGCATAAAGTGAATGAAAAAACATCTTATAGCACAGACATGTCAAGATAGCCCATTGAGTTAGCTCTAGATATGTTCCAATAAATTATGTGAATTACCTGTTAAGAAGCAACAATTTTTACATGTTTTTAATTTGTAACAGCGATAGGCATGTGTATATGTGGTTCTGCTGACACCTGGCTAATTCTGACCTTTATCAGATGAAACTGGATTAACTGGTTTCCTTTTGTTTGATCCTTGCCAGCCGAGTGCTAGATTTTGTGCCATTCACATATTTCACTGCTATCTTATATAGAGAAGAATGGATATTTTTCATTCCCAGGAAATGTGCGTTAGTTGTGACTCTTAAAGAGCACACTTCACTAGCTTTTAGAGATATTGTAGTGGCTGTTGGTATGGGATAACCAAAACCTTTAAGGAGCATTTAAACCTATAACAATACAAAATCTACTGCACTAAAGCACAAAATAAAATCAAAAATGAAAAAGCAACACCAAAAATGATGAATTATTGCTATGAAATAACCTAATTAAAACTTTGTCATATGCAAGGCAATGTCAAAACTAGAGTTCTAAATATTGAAGCAAGGTAATTATCACTGATGGAATTCACTTCCTTCAAGGCAAAACCATTGTGAGACAAAGTCCAAGGGCGTTTTAAGATCTGGATATCTTTATCAGATTGTAAAACATTCAATCGTGGCCCTCCCCAAAAAATGTTATGTGAATGTTTTACTTCCAATGGATCTAGAAGTGTTATCCCCATTGAGGAAATGAGGAAAACTCAAATATTGAGAAGCATATTTTTATGAATTTATAAATTCTCAAATGCAGCATTCCCAAATATTGTAACATGACCTTGTGCATATCATAAGAAGTTATTAGTTTAGCGGAGGTGAAGATAAACTTGTTCAATAGTGTAGAACCTTGCCTGATATAGTGTAATCAAGATTGTACTTGGAAAAATGGTGTCTGTTAAAGCTGTATTTAATATCCAATGTGTTGAAAGTGAGACTTCATGATGAATAATGAAAGAATATGTGTCAAACTGTTATGCTTTAATGCCAAGACATTTTAAAATCAATGATTGTAACAAAAGAGAAGATAGTTCAGGATAAAAAGTTTTTCAAGATGTGAGAATTGGTATAGTTTGTTGCATGGTTAATACATTTAATTATTTTTACTTTATCCCACTTAATACACACAACATTGAATCATAGACTCAGAATTGGAAGTATCCTTTTGCAGTTTAGCCTATACATGAATTTCTTCTGCTATATTACCAAGAAGTTATTGATGACAACCTTCAAATGTCTATGATGGAGAGTACTCATTGTCCATTCCATTTGGGGGGGTGCTTTAAGAGTTATAAGGTTTTCCACTAAACCAAGTAGAAATCTGCCTTCCTGTAGTTTCTGCTCATGGGGGCTTCTCATTATTCTACATCTAGATGGTAAAAGTGCCCCTGCAGTAGCACAGAATGAGACTGGCCAGGTAAGTTGAGGTGAATATTCTTGATCCTGGCCCAGGTAGACAGACCTTTGGCTTTCTTTCTCCTCTCCTCTCTTGAAGTCCTTCCTAGTTCCATACACTTACTATACATGTTAACTTCTGGCTGTTCAGGGTGCCCCATTTCAGCCATAACTAGTGGGTAGTTCTCCCTGCTGTGCAAGGTATCTTCTACTTCATAAAGACTTGGTTCTTGCTTCCTTCCTTGAGTCCCTCAGTGACTGCTTATCTAAGCTTTTTTGAATACACAGAAATGTAAGATCATGGGATTTCCAGAGTAGAAGGAGAAGACCCAATCCAGCCCCCCTTGTTTAACAAATAAGGAAACTGAGGTCCACATAGGTAAAACAACTTACTCAAGGTTGCAGACCCTATATTTGAAGTCACTCTCTTTTCCCCACACTACCCCAACCTTGCTCCATGTCAAACCTCCCTATCCACTGAAAAATGTAATTGCACAGAAAAAGCTCTCAGTTCTGATCTCAGATGGTTAAAAGTGTCTTCAAAAGAAAATCTAAGTGATATGGGGGTTTTTTTTGGCTACTGCCTCGCTGGAAGAAGTATATAACGATGAGATCATCTTCTGATTCTTTTCATAGATATTATTCAGGTGAACAGGAAAAAAAATCCATTTCATTCATGTGTCAGAAACTTCAGTTTTCTGCTTTCTTTGAAACCTGACCTCAGAACAGGGCTGTAACATCTAGAAAACAGTCGTTGAATTGATTTATTTCAGATGGTTGCCATGGTGACTCCCTACCAATAAAGACAGAAACTAGAGAAAGAAGAAAAAGGATTGTGAAGAGGATGGTGGAATGGAAGCAGACCAAGTGAGAGGCAGCAAGGTTTTCATAGGTCACTTCTTGTCTGTGAAGCAGATCAGTATTAATTCATTCAAAGCAATCAAAGGAAAGTCTAGGTGAATTATGGGAAGAAACAAGGAAAGGATTTTATGATGTGGAGGATAAAATACATCATTAGTGGTCTTCTGAATACAAAAGGTCGTATTTTTGAGTGTTATTTTTCCCTGCTTAGGACTTGATTTATAGAAGAAATTATCATAGGAAACTCCTGATGCCTCAATTATTTTTCTTTTCCATTTTAAACATTTCACATTTTTAAAAAAGAAAATTGATCCGGAGTGAAGAAGACACTAGCTGTGTGACCCTTGGGAAGTCACTCGTTGTGCGTCAGTTTCCCCATCTGTGAAATGAGAGATTCACCTCTAGCTATAAATTATGACTCATTGAAACTGGATTAAAGAGACAGAGGTTGGATGAATGAAATAAAAGAGAGGGACTGGAGACAGAAGTATTGCCTTTGTAGGAGCTGGAGTTCTTTGAGACTGTTTTCCCCCTTTCTTTGCATACAAATGCTTAGCATAGTGGCTGGTACATAGTTTGTATTTATTAAGTATTAATTAAGTGATTGAACTCACCTGGGAGTGAGCTATGAAGCACCAAGGTGGTACAGTGGGTAGAGCACTGACCTGGAGAGAGGAAGGCCTGAGTTTAAATCTAGTCTCAGACACTTATTATCCGTATAACCATGAGCAGATGACTTAACTCTTTTTATTATTATTAAAACTTTTTATTTGCAAAACATACGTATGGGTAATTCTTCAACATTAACCCTTACAAAGCTTTCTGTTACAAATTTTCCCCCCTACTCTCCACCCCTCCCTTAGATGGCAGGATATCCACCACATGTTAATTATGTTAAAATACTTGAAAAATCGAATATATGTATACACATTTCCACACTTATTTTTGTGCAAGAAAAATCGTATCCACAAGAAAAAAAATCAGAGAAAGGAAACCCAATGCAAGCAAACATCAATAGAGAACATGAGAATATTATGTTGTGGTCCACATTTCACATCCCTCTCTCTGGGTGTATAAGGCCTTCTTCACTGAACAATTGGAACTGGTTTGAAGCATTTCATTGTTGAAGAGAGCCATGTCCATCAGAATTAGATCACTTTTTCTTGCCCATTTCAGTGTTCCCCATCTACAAAATGGAAATAATAATAGGCTTCATTCCCCCTCCACCCTGCCATGGTGTCTGTGAGGATAACATAATGTTGTAAACTGTTTTGCAAAACTTAAGTACTTTCTTAATGTTCTTATTATTAGCATTATCATCATTATTACCTCTCTGGGGCTCAGTTTTTTAATTTGTAAAATGCATGAATTAAAACAGTTGGTTTCTAAGGCCCTTTCTAATACAAATGTTCTATGACTCTAAGAAATCAAAGTAAATCCCTTTTAAATGAATGTTCTTCCTTTGTTCTTTGAAGAAGCTGACCCAGACAGCAAGGGCTGGTTCTCATGATGGCAAGGTCCCTTTTAAAGTCAACCTATCTAAATGAACTGATACAGATGGTCTAGGGAAGAATTTTGATCAAAGAATGAAAAGGTTTGCATATTTTGTTTTATTGATATGATTATATTATTATTCAGTCATGCCCCACTCTTTGTGACCTCATTTGGGGTTTTCTTGGCAAAGATTCTGGATTGGTTTGCCATGTCCTCCTTTAGTTCATTTTACAGATGAGAAAACTGAGGCAAATAGGGTTAAGTGACTTGCCTCTGTTGTACTTTTTTGCATATGTGTATTATTGGAATAAAATTATGATAAACTATGTTGAAGATTAACCTATAATCCTAAATATTCTTAAGAGTTCAAAAGAGACAAGATGAATTTCTCCAAAAATAGACTGGTGAACATGACTTAAAGCCTGGCTACCGTCTTGAATTAATAATTAAAAAGATATTTTGGGAGCTTTTAGAAAAGAGCAGCAATCACACTGTGAACTTTTATGGGTGGATTCATTACAAATAATTGCAGTTAAAACTTCCTTTTTGGGTAAGGTCAGGATTTACATGAGGAACATAACATATATGGATTTTAGCAAGTCATTTGCCAGGGGCTCTTGAGATATCTTGTGAACATAATAATCACCATCATTCCATAATGCTTCAGTATTTGAAAAATACTATATGCACATATATATATATATACATACATATATATATGTATAATTTCTTTTGATTCTCTTAACAACCGTGAAAAGTTAGTCCTGTTATTATTTCCATTTTACAAAAGAGGAAACGGAAGTGGGCATAAGTTAAGTGATTTGCTCAAAGTCACAGTTAGAGAGGATTTGAATTCAGTTCTTCCTTACTCCAGTTAGGTCCATTGTCCTGTCTACTGAGACACCGGACTGCCTAGAAAGCTGTATGCTGAGTAAATTTTAAAGTTGAATTTGGTAGAATGTGTGGTTATTGGAAGTAAATAATGGTTAATGTATCAATGCCCACCTGGAGGTTTTTCTTTCAAGAAAAGCCACAGGATTTTGTTTTTAACCATATTCTTGTGTGTGTGTGTGTGTGTGTGTGTGTGTTTGTGTTTTAATCAATGATTTGGATGAATGTACCAGATGGTGAACTTTTACAATATATAGATGTCATAAAGCTTGGATAGGCGAATCAGTATCCCCAAAAATCTTTTTGATCCAAAATGATGGCCAAATATAATAAGATAAAATTTAAATTTTATATATAAATGTATTATATGTATACAGTTATTTCCAAAGGCTGTTCCATATTAATTTTCCTATATCAAAGGTCACTTAAAATAAACAAGACATCAATTGAGGTTTAAACATCTTTTTATTCTGATGCTGTCTGGGATATCTTTGAGAAATGGGATTTTAAGTGTACATCTTATACAGAATGATTTCCTGTCCTCAAGAGGAATCTAATTCACGCATAGCGAGGAAGGATAATATTAGCTAGGATTTTAATAAATCAATCAATGCATATTTATTAAGCACCTATTATTGTTGCTATTGTTCTTCAGTTGCATCTTATGCTTTGTGATCCCCCGGCCCAACAGTCTAAGGAGTTTTTTTGGCAAAGACACTTGAGTGTTTTGCCTTTCTCCAGTTTTAAGTTCAATGTCTCACCCCGGGACATACATCTACTAAATGTCTGAGGGCAGATTTGAACGCTGGTCTTCCTCTCTCCAGCACCAGTGCTCAGTAAACAGCACCACTTAGCTGCCCAGCAGTATGTTTTCATACCCTGTCTTCACTCCCTCTCCCCCACCCCCCAGCTTTTCTTCTCCCATCATAGATCATAGACTCTTAGGTCTCATTGGATAGAACATGATTCTGCTGTGATGAGAGAATCCGTACAGCCATTTGAAAGATCAGGGAAAGAAACCTTCTCTTGTCATGAATTCATAAACCTCAGAGATTCTGCTCTAAGCCTTGTGGTCCCATCCCCCTTTTCAGTAAAGATTTAAATAGCTGAGAGCTGGCATGTGGACTCGGCTTGCCAAGGTTTCATAACTATTACAAAAGATACTATTAAGAATTATCATAAATAATTAAAACTTCCTGCCAGTTATTAACCTAAGTGAACAAAGTGCACTCAGAGGTGCCATCTTGTTATCCTCATTGGTCAATAGGGGATTTATCCATTTCCTATGAATCATTAGAACCAGGTCATTCTTGTGGCTGGGGATTTTCTTCTAGAAAGAGCAGCCCCCTTGCTCTTTTGAGTGAATATGATTTCCTTTTAATGTTTCTGGGGGAAAAAGAGGCATTGTTTGTCTGAGTAAAAAAAAAATATTCCCTTCCTAAGAAAGAGAGCAAGGTCTTTGGAATCTGTGATTTGGGAGATAGCAGAGCAGTTTTGCTTGTTTAGCGAAAGGGGTATGATTTATACATCTGAGGCTAGAATTTGGACTGTGCTTAAAATATTCATTAAGGCATAAAGGGCTATCATTTTCAGCAAGTGAGAAAGCATGCAATCTGAGGAAACAGTTCACTTTTCGGTCTCCATTCTCGCTCTTCCTCTTCCTGGTGGCTTCTCAAGAGGGAGTAACAGACTCTTTACTAGCACTGAATATAATAATAGAAACCAAGAAGGACACTTGATTCATATTGGTTTTCTTTTTAAGGTAAAGTTAGCCTTTAAAACAATTCCAGAATATCAAATAGAACAGAATTGGACCTAGTGGTGTCTAGAGTCAGAGATGTAACTGGTATGGAACAAATGGGACTTTGTCTCAGGGCACTGACATGAACCCTGGAGATAGCTGGGGGGAGGCAGTTTGCTTATTCTCTGGAAAGTTGCCTTCCCATATTTCCTTCTTCCAATTAGCTAACTCTGGGGGACAAACTACCCTCTCCTGGTGATCGAGTGCCCACGTGAGACTGTGCTAGCAAACTCCCTATTCCTTTCCCATCCAATTGTTCCTTTCCCTTTACCCCCACATCAGAGAGCTACATGCTTCCTCTTTCTCCTTTAACTGAATTTACTCTGGATACAGTTGTGGCTTTGTAGAGATAACCGTGTTACCTTAGATTTACTTATAGAATCAAGGACCTGCGTGTGCTGTGTAATATGTGCTTAGATAGTAATGAAGTAGGTATGCACAGTACTTGGAAAACCTAGTATCTCCAGAAAAAAAAAATACTTTTTCTTTCTTGCCTCTTGATAGCTCCCTATGTGAAAGTTTTGTTTTTTAAATCAGTGTTGTTAAAAAACAATCTAGAAAGCACATCATACCATAAGCACCTTGATTCACATTTTTCTATGTTGAACAAGAATTGGCTCGGTCACTTAATTATAAGAATTAAACCTGAGGTCCATACCTTGTGAATGATAAAAAAAAATTCTCTAGGATATAAAAGGTAAAAAAACCCTGAGTTTGTTTTGGTCATTTGAGGCACGTTCATTATCAAATTATTGATAATAGCCATGAAAATTGACTGGCTTTATATGCTCCTGGTAAAATGTATGAGTATTTGTATATATAAGTTTAGTTGTTAATTTTGGAAAATTAAGTTACCTTAATTTCTTGGATGATAAAAATATCATTTATGATTGAATATTCAATATATCTTTGCTTTTTGAAAAAAAATATTTCAAGTACACACTCTAATGAAATTACCTTCAAAGATTTAGATCAGGAAGGGACCTTGGAGGTGGGATAAACCAAGCCCTGAATTTTATAGATGAAGAAACTGAGACCTAGAGAGGTGGTATGGCTGCTCTCTTGGTTTAGGCTGGATTTTCAGTAAATCTAAATGGACTCTTCACATAGTATAGTGGTTTCCAACCTTCATATACTTCCAACTAATAGGTTGGATTTCTTTCTTTCTTTTTTCTTTTTTGGTCTCACCTATTGTTGTTGGCATTCTATGGTTATGACCAAAAGATTCTTAACTTGGTGTTCATAATTGAACTTGCTTAAAATATACATTGATAATCATTTCAGTATAACTGGGCTCTTGTAATCCTGTGTATTTTATGTTAGATATTCACAGATATGGTTCAGCAAGATTCCAAAGGCTTCTCTGGACTCTCAAGCCCAGCTATTTTTCAAATCAAAATATGTTCTTTGGTTTCCCAAGAGCTATTAGTTTCACTTCTTCCCCCATCTGGAAACTCTTCAAATGTCTTGGTGAATAGTTCCCAGCCAAAGCAACTTTGGGTCTGGATCAATGAAGCTATAGTGTCTATGAGCCTTTCTTTCTTATAAAAAGTTCATTCTCTATATGGATTGTTTGGTATAATCATTACTAACCCGAAGTGGATTTATCCCTAGTGTTTTCAGTTGCAACATGGCCTGATTGCACTGAATGATTCTGGGATATCTATCATCTCCAACTTTGTTTTTTTAATTAAATTAAAGCTTTTTTATTTATAGAACATATGAGTGATTTTTGTACATTGACCTTTGCAAAAATTTTTTTTGTTCCAAATTTTTCTCCCCACCCCCACCCCTAGATGACTGGTAGTGTAATACATGTTAAATATGACAAATCCAATATATGTATATATACATATCTATACAGTTATCTTACTGCACAAGAAAAATCAGATCTAGAAAGAAAAAAAAAAACCTAAGAAGGAAAACAATGCATGGAAATATTCACAGAAAGCATTAAAATGTTGTGGTTCACACTCAGTTCCCACAGGCCTCTCCCTGGGTGTATGTGACTATCTTCTTCACTGAACAATAGGAACTGGTTTGAATCACATCATTGTTGCAGAGAGCCATGTCCATCAGAATTGATCGTTATATATAGTCTTGTTGTCGCTGTGTATAATGATCTCCTGGTTCTGCTCGTTTCACTCAGCATCAGCTCATGCAAGTCTCTCCAGGCCTCTCTGAAATCATGCTGCTGGTCGTTTCTTATCCAACTTTGTTTTAAAAATAACAATAGCTAGCATTTACATGTGGCAGCTAGGGGCACTGCAGGGGATAGAGTATTGAGTGGAGTTATAAAAACTCATTTTGATGAGTTCAAATCTGGTCTCAGACACGTTAGCTGTGCGACCCTAGGCAAGTCACTTAGCACTGTTTGCCTCACTTCCCCCATTTGTAAAGTGAGATGGAGAAGGGAATGACAAATTACTCTAATATCTTTTATCATGAAAACCCCAAATGGGATCAGGGAGAATTGACACACCTGAACAGCAGAATATTTATGTAATAATGTAAGGTTTGCAAAGCAATTTTCATATATTATTTCATTTGGTCCTCACAATAAACCTGTGAGGTAGGTGCTGTTATCTCTATTTTACATATGAGAAAACTGAGGCTAAAAAAGATTCACATAGCTTTTTATAACTATCTGTAGAGGATTTCAACTGAGGTCTTCCTGACTCTAGATCCAATTCTTAACGCCATTTCTTTATTTCTAAGGTGTTTCTTTCATAAGTCCCCATGGCTTAACCTGATGGAGATTCCTGTTAATTCACTGACTCCATTGTTTGAAATGAGCAAGAGAATAGGGTTAATGTTATCCTTTTAAATTATAACAGATTCCAGTGCTATTTTATAAGCAATAATGGAAGTTTCATTTGGGGAACTGTGATACTGCTAGCATATATCTCAAGATAGTCAAAGAGAGGAAGGTCCCATATATACAAAATAATTTTAGTAGTATTTTTTTTGTCACAGCAAAGAGCTAGAATGTCAGGGGACCCATCGACTGAGGAATTGTGTTATATGATGGTAATGGGATTTTATTATACTGTAAGAAATGAGGAATAATAATAACAGTAGCCAACATTTATGTGATGTTTTAAGGTTGGCAAAATCAAGTCAACAAGCATTTATAAGTCCTTCATGTAATTTATAAATGCTTAAATAAAAACTTATAAACACATTATTTCTTTTAAATATGTAGAGTTCAAAGGACCTTGGGAAGATTAGTTTGAACTGATATGGAATGAAATATATGGGTGTAGAAGGTCCATTTGTAGACTAATGACACTAATGTAAAGTAAAAAACAATAACAATGCAGCATCCAATTGTGACTTCATAGGACTGTTGGGGAAGCATGTATCTTATCTACAGAAGAAAGATGATTGACTAGAAGTGTGAGCTGGAGAATATATTTTCAGACATGATCGATTCGTTGATTTGTGTGCTTCACTTTACTTATTTGCTAAAATTGGGAATTTAGAGGCAGAGAGGTGATTGTTGGGAAGTTAACAATGATACACAAAAAAGCAGGCATCAACAACAGATTTTAAAAGGAAAAAAGAAATAGAAATGGTTGCATGGTTGACCAGTTTTTAGTTCAAGTTATTTCTTTTCAGATCAGATTGTCTATATAAAATAACAAAAGAATTAGGAAATAATTTAATTTAGGTGGAAATTTTATAAATGGACTATGAATAGACTGAGTTGGGGAGACATATGCTGGAACACTTTTGTGAGTTTTGACTGAAATTTTAAACATCACATTCTCTCACATATACCAAGTAATCCATTAACACCAATATTTTCAAACAATCATTCCTAATTTCCTCTGACAGGCTTCTAGCACGTCCTCCTGTCAGTTTAAACTTCTTGGAAGAAATTGCCCCTGCTACCAAAGGTCTCTTCTTTGAACTTGCTGCCATTATTTTATGGTTTTATTAACACATGTTGTAAAAGGGCAGTGACAATCTGGGGTTAAACATGGGTTCTAAACCTGCTTCTATACTGGTGAAATGACCATGGACAAGCTATTTAATTGGCCCAAACCTTAGGCAATCCTTCATCACTGTGAGGAACAGTATGAATGGAGAGAGTTCCTGCATTGATGGTTTCCCATCCTTATTATACTGGACCTTAACACATATTAAGAAAGATGAAATCCATTCAATTATTTGTACAGAATGGGAAAGGAAAAAAAGGTGTTAGTTTTTTGAGTGCATTAATTTTATTGAATAATAACATGATAAACTTCAGTTCTATGTAAATATTTAATTCAACATGCATCTGTAAATTGCCTACTATGTGTGAAGTAATACATTAAGTAGAACACAAAAAGAAAAGTGAGACAATCTTTGATCTCAGAGGGCTTCTATTCTACAGTGTAGGTAGATAAATGGGATGCTACAGTATCAGTAGTCAGTAAATGGCACCTCAGTAGCACAGTGACTAGAGCAGTGAACCTGGAGTCAGAAAGACCCAAGTTCAAATATGGTTCACAAAATTCTTTGGTTCTGTAATCCCTTACCTCTCTCTGCCTTAGCTTCCTCATTTGTAAAGTGGAAATAATGATAGCACCTATTTCCTGAGATTATTGTAAAGATAAAATAAGGTAATATTTGCAGAGTCCTTCAAAAACCTGAAATACTATATAAATACTAGCTTTGATTATTGTTATTAATTAACAAAAAGTATGTATCACATTGTTAAGTCATTTCAGTCATGTCTGACTCTTTACATTCCCATTTGGGTTTTTTTGGGCATAGTTATTGGAGTTTTTTTCCCATTTTCTTCTCCAGCTCATTTTACCTATGAGGAAACTGAGGCACTTGAAAATTACATGAAGGATTTATAAATGCTTGTTGATTTGATTTTG
>JAJPUD010000467.1:0-12175 GCA_023553655.1 Myrmecobius fasciatus | reverse complement strand
GAGAGAAGAGGATGTATTCCAAATATGGAGAGATGGGATATATCATTAGGAAGCCATAGGAGGCCAGTTTTTCTGGAATGGGGGAAGGACAGAGAAGAATAATAAGAAAAACTCGGACGGCAGATTGGACAGAGTTTTAGATGCAAGGATAGCGAATAGATTAGCTATTGGACCAGTCATTTCATTAATATAGGGAACTCCCAGGTGAGGAAACCCCTTCTATGTGCAGATCGCCGACTTCTCCACATTGTACTTGGTTTCCTGGAACACGGGCACTACCAGGCTCACATCACCAGTGGATATCGGAGACGAGACTTAAACCCATCTTCTCTTGGATTCCAGCCCAGCTCTCCATCCACTAGGTAACGCTGCTTCTCCAAGACATTTGTGTTTTGTGCTTGCAGCAATAAGTAACGATGGAAGATATTTGTTTGGGGGAGGAGGGTGAGTGTGTACTCTGTGTGACAAATTCAGACCTGTGTTTTAGGAATACCAAAGTATCTTTTCCACTGAAACATGCCTGGGGTAAAGCAATAATTAAGACATTGAATGTCAGCCATAATGGCAGTTAAACCATCTGGGCACCAAGGCCCTGTTTCTAAAGCCCTCTTGAAAGGCAGTCCTGCCATGCTCATTTCTTTCATGTCTGCAGAGCCAACACAGATCTTCAGCCTCAAGCTTCAGTTTGCAAAATGTCTCATAATACAAACTAGGGAGCCCATGGAATAATTAACATAAACAAATGAAGACTAATTTGCTTATTTTTAATTTTCACCCAATTGCCCAATCCATGTAAATGAATAATTTACAAGGTGAAAATGAATAGAAGATAAAAATGATTCCTCTTTAGGCTGTCACCCAGGAGCTATCGGAGGCAGCTCTTGCCTTATTGACTGCACATTTAGAGAAGAAATAACCCCAGAGAAAACAGTACTCAAATGTGAACCAGGCTATAATAAAAGGAACGGCAGACTCTGGAGGTTTTTCTATTTCCATATAAACCCAGGATTATTTGTCTGTAGCTGTTTTTGAATTATTCATATAAACTATAGCTCTTTCAGATAGTGAAGGGGACTGGCGCCTTTCATACCGCTTTGCATGCTGCTTCCCTTTTGTTGGGTGGTTTTTTTTTAATGGGATGGCTTTCTGTTTAGAGCACCTCCTGGATGCTTCTGGGCAGGATACTATCAGCAGAATGCTGAAAATTTACTGGCCTATATTGTGACTAATACTGAAGTTTTACTTGGAAAGGCAGGGAGGGAGCACAGAACTATCTCTGGAAGCTTGAAAGCTTGGGCTAATGTCGCTTTCATGGTGCCATTTTGGAATAAGTTGTTGCTTTCAAAGAGACCTTTTAGGGTAAGTGGCTGCTTTAGGATGAGACAATTGCAAATTTCAGCTTGACAATTTGAAAATAAGATGAAAATTTAAGGGTTATCTCATCTAGTTTTTGTGTTTTGCAGAGCTAGTTAGCAGCAAGGCTACAATCAACTTGTAACTCAAGCATTAACTATTTCTGACTTTTATGGAATCATAAAATTTAAGAGTTGCACAGGACTTTTGTGGTCACTTAGTCTATTGGCCCAAACCTTCCCCTATTCCCAAATTTAGTCTCTGACTTTCCTGAAAAAATTGGTCATTAAGTCTTTGCTGGTGACCTCCAGTGATGGGAAAGCCATCTTGGAAGCAGTCAATTCCACTTTTGAATAGCTCTCCTCCCCTTTTGGCTCTCTCCTCAAAGCTGTATCTCTGTTGCTTTTTCATGTTGGAACTTCCCTTAGTTTCTGGGGCCTCCTTGTACCAGAGCATCTAATTATGTCCATGGGATAATTGACTACTTCTGTAGTCTTCTTCTGGAATATCTAACTCTGCCTGGGGTCTTCTCATTCTGGAGTTTCTGCTAGCCCTGAGATAACCCACCCACAGCATGAGCTGCCATTTCCTCTCACTGATGGACTCTTCCAGGAACCTCCCTTTTACAGAAGGACTCTGGCTGGTCAGCTTTTATTTCTCTCCATACTTTGCTTCTGACTTTCTGGACTTGAAAATCACACTTGAGCACCATGGACCATTACCTACCTTTCCCCTGGTTTTCAGCTTCATTTTGGGTAATGTCTTCCATCAGATTATAAGCTCCTTGAGGGCAAGAAATGTCCTTTTGTTTTTATTTGTATCCCAGAACTTAGCACATTGCTTGGCACAGAGTAAACATTTAATAATAAAAACTTATTTGCTTTTTTCCCCTAAATGACATGTGGGAATCTCCCCTTGTATCAAGCCAACATTTGTTTATTTTTTTAATTAAAGCTTTTTATTTGCAAAACATATGCATAGGTAATTTTTCAACACTGGCTCTTGCAAAGCTTTCTGTTACAAATTTTTCCCTCCTACCCCCTACCCCCTCCCCTAGATGGCAGGAAGTCCAATACATGTTAATTATGTTAAAATATTTGACAGATCAAATATGTAAAAAAAGAACCCTGAGAAGGAAAACATAATGTAAGCAAACATCAGTACAGAGCGTGAAAATGTTATGTTGTGGTCCACATTTCACATCCCTCTCTCTGCGTGTATATGGCTTTCTTCACCAAACAATTGGAACTGGTTTGAGACAATTCTTTGTTGCAGAGAGCCATGTCCATCAGAATTGATTATCATATAATACTGTTGTTGCTGTGTATGATGATCTCCTGGTTCTGCTAGTTTCACTCAGCATCAGTTCATGCAAGTCTCTCCAGGCCTCTCTGAAATCATCCTGCTGGTCGTTTCTTACAGAACAATAATATTCCATAACATTCATATACCATAATTTACTCAGCCATTCTCCAATTGATGGGCATCCCTTCAGTTTCCAGTTTCTAGCCACTACAAAAAGGTCTGCCACAAACATTCTTGCACGTGTGGGGCCCTTTCCCTCCTCTAAGATCTCTTTGGGATATAGGCCCAGTAGAAACACTGCTGGGTCAAAGGATATGCATAGTTTGATAACTTTTTGAGCATAGTTCCAAATTGCTCTCCAGAATGGTTGGATCCGTTCACAGCTCCACCAACATTTGCTTCTCTATAACTGATTGTTTCTATCTGTCCCTCTGGGATTAAGGAGAATGGATCCAATCACTCTTCCACACAACTACCTTCTAAGTGTTTGGAAGTACCTCACATGAATGAGACATCCAGCAGTTGGTGATGTGACACAGGCTCAAGAGACAGAACAGGGTTGGATCAGTAAATGTGGGAATTATGAGCATAGAAATGATCATCGAACCAAAAGGAACCATTGACCACCAAATGAAATGTTGCTTTTCATCCTGCGTTTTCAAGTAGGACCAATGATATCATGGGTGATGTCTTGACTTGTGTGTAAACTGGATTTAAGTGAGGGAAAATGCACAAAGTTATCAATCTCACTCTTCCTGAGTCATTGAATTCCAGTGGCAGGACAAGAATCAATATGGCCTGCGATGGTCTGGAGGTGGAGAAAGACCATGGCCCACTGATGTCTGACCAAGTTCTAGGAGCTTCACAGTGCCTGCTTGCGCCGCCTTCATAGTCACTGGCTCAGATTGTCCTCATCTACCCATTTCTCTTGGGGACGATGCTTTACATGCTCGGGTAGACATCACCCTACCTCACTAACAGCTTTGAGGCTGTTGGCTGTTCCCCAACCTGGTGGAGTCTGTCTGCTGAGATGCTTTTACTAGGGCTTGACCTGCTATCGCTTCTTGGATCCTCGGGTAAGATGTGGGTGCATGGCAAGGATGAATGAGCAGCCCTGAAAAGGATGTGGCAAGAGGTGGTGGTCCTCATGGACAGTCCATCCACCAAGTGAGGAAACAGAGAAAGAAAAGGGCCCTTGACAGAACCTTGGGAGACACTCTGAGGCAGCTAGTTGGCCCAGTGGGTAAAGTGTTGGACCTGGAGTCAGGAAGACCTGAATTAAACCCAGCTTCAGATACTTTCCATCTGTGTGACCCTGAGAAAGTCTGTGCCATCCTTCGTTCCTTTATCTAGGAACTGCAAACAATGGTATCTACTTCCCACGGTTGTTCTGAGGCTCATATGAAAGAATAGTCATGCATGTACCATAGTGTTTGGAATACAGTAGACGTCTAATAAAGAAATGCCTTCTTTGTTTTCTGTGCCCTGTCATGTCACCATAAGTGGGCACTATATGGATGAACCTCCTGTAAAAGAGAATGACAAGTCTGCAGTTAGGAGGAGAAAAGTGTCAAAAATATACAAAAAAGGCCCCTCTAAAGCTCTCATGGAGGGCAGGGTATCCGGAAGCCATCCAGAAGGAGAGGCTGGCCAATTTTCCAGATGCCATCCCAGACAGCAGACGGCCTTCCTCTTCTTCCCTCACCTTTCTCCTGGTTCAGCCATGGTCACATCCATTTCTCTAAATTGCAGCCCTCCTGTCTCTCCCGCTGTCCAAGGTCCCTCCACCTCAGCCAGGCTGGGATTCTGGGCCGTAATTAGCTGCAGAGCTCGAGCGTTGTGGGTGCAGCTTCTCGACAGGTAGCAGAGATGGGGTTAGAGAGTTATTCTCATTACTGGTTGTGGGCCAGAAAGCTAATTCAATAATTCATGAGAAAGAGAATGACCGAGCTAACTAATATCCATCTTGCCTTATCAGCACAGTCTTTCCCTAGCAGTTGCTTGTGTAGAAAATGAAAAAAAATCAGAAAATGAGTGAAAACAATCCCAGCTCCCTTCTCTGGAAGTTACTGATAGGGCCATCTCCCTCTCTGAGATGCAGAGTGGAACCGGTGATTAAAGAGCTGGTCCCAGAGAGCGAGAAGGGGAAGTGACAGTGGGACACAGGGAGGTTACAGATGCTGTCTGCTAAAGCTTCAGCCATACTGCTTACACTCAGGAGGGTCCTTAGCTTGCTCCTATCCTTGTTTTCAAGAGAATGTTAACAGGACCGATTGTCCCGCATTGTCCATGTATTGCAGATCACAAAGAGAAAATTCAGAGCAGTTTTTAAAATAGTATTTTATTTTTCTAAAATACATGCAAAGGTAGTTTTCAACATCCATCCCTGCAAAACCTTGTGTTCCAAATCTTTCCCCCTCTCTGTATCCTCTCCTCTCCTCAACACAGCAAGCAATCCGATGTACATTAACGTGTATTTCCATATTCATCACACTGTGCGAGAAAAATCAAATCAAAAAGGAAAAAAAAAAGAAAAAATAGGCAAACAGAGAACAACAAAAAAGGTGAAAATACTATGTTTTGATCCACATTTAATCTCCATTATTTTTTCTCTGGATGCAGATGGCACTTTCCATTAAAAATCCATTAGAATTGCCTTGAATCATTTCATTGTTGAAAAGAGTCAAGGTTACTGAGTGTGGTTCACAACATAGCATTTTCACTTGTTTTGTTGTTGTTTGCTTGCATTTTATTTTCTTTCTATTTTTTCCCTTTTTAATCTGATTTTTTTGTGCAGAATGATTGTGTTTATATTGTATTTAACGTATTTCTACATTGTTTAACATATATTGGACTACTTGACATCTAGGGGAGGGGGTGGGGAAAGGGGGAAAATTGGGACACAAGATTTTGCAAGGGTTAATGTTGAAGAATTATATATGCATATATTTTGAAAAATAAAAAAAGCTTTAAATAAAGGAAAAAGAAAAGGAGAGACAACTAGGTGGCACAGGAATAGAGCACCAGCCCTGAAATCAGGAGGACCTGAGTTCAAATCTGATCTCAGACACTTCCTACCTGTGTGACCTTGGGCAAGTCACAACTCCAATTACCTTAGCAAATTCATAACATTCATAAATGTTCATAACAGTTGATCATCACATAATCTTGTTGTTACCATAAACAATATTCTCATGGTTCCAAAACAAGGAATTGTGACAAAAGCAGACATACTGACCCTTTTAACAACTAGCTAAAATGAGAGAGGAAATAGGATAATTGTAATTATCACAATTCAATATAGAACTTTAAGATTTATAAAAATTATACATATTGCCTTATACCGTATATACACATATATGTTGCATTATTATAATATATATAAAATATATTACTTTCCACCTTATCACATTGGATGTTCCTTTGTTACATTATACATATCTATATTATTACAGTACATATTATTTCATTTTATATCATGTTACCATATAATACCATATATATAATATAGCATTGTTATAGTTTTATGATAATGTGTTACATATATTATTTTAGCATCATCTGAGGTAGATGTCATAATTATCTTTATTTTTCAGATGAGGAAACCAAGATTGAGCAAGGTTATATGACTTGGTTGTGATTAAACAACCAGAATTTGAATGAGATCTTCTGAGCTTCAAGTCCACCCATATTTTCACTAAGCCACCCATGCCCTCACCTATGGGAAGACATTCCAATAGCTTCAAAGGGAAGAATAGCATAATATAAATAATAGCCTACATTTGTATAACTCTTCGAGAGCAGATGGTGCAAGTATTAGTGAATCCATTTCACAGATAAAGAAATGGAGGCCCTGAGAGGTCAAATGATACAGCTAATGTAACTGGAATGGAATCTGACCTAGATTTCCTGATTCCTAATTTAATGCCCTTTCCACTATCATTTGTGATAATAATATCTAGTAGTTAAATTACTTTTAAAATGGTTCTTCTTTGTATTCATCACAGGTATCATTTCTTATGTCACAGTCATATTCCATTAACTGTGTATATCATAATTTGCTTAACCACTCCACAACTGAAGGGCATCAACTTTATTTCTAATTCTTTGCAAACACACACACACACACACACACACAGTTTCTCTAAATATTATGTGGGGACTTTTTTCTTATACATGGCTCCTTTGGGGTTAAGTCCATTACTGGAGTTTCTAGGTCACAGGGTACAGACATTTTTGTCACTTTATGTATATCATTCCAAATTGTTTTCCAAAACAGTTGCATTATTTCACAGCCCCACTAATAAATGTGCATTTGTTCATCATTCCACAATCCTTCCAACATTAATGTTGCCATTTTGGGACCATTTTTGCCAATTTGCAGAGTGTGAGCTAAAATCTCAGGGTTACTTTGATTCCTATTTCTCTTATTAATGATTTGGAGCCTTCATTCATGTGCTTGTAAAGAGTCTGCAATTCTTTTGAGAACTGTTTGTATCCTTCAATAATCTGCTACATAAAGTACCATCATCCCTTGATTTCTTGTGATTTCTAACTAACTTTCTCAAGGAAATATCATTAGTTCCTTTCAAAATTGGGCTGAGGTGTTATTTTCTATACAGAAGCTTTCCTGATCCTCCAGTTTATAATCCAGCCACCCACCCCTGATATAGATTATATTTCTTTGTATAAATTTGGTATTTATAAATGTATGTGTTGCTTTCCTTAATAGAATGCAGACTCTTTGTGAGCAAGAACTGTTTTATTTTGATCTCTGTACCCCCAGTGCCTAGAACAGTGCCTGGCACAGAGAAATTACTCAGTCAATCCTTGTTGATTACTTTTCTTCGTTCTGTATTGATGAAGCAGCCAAAAAAATCAAATGACTTTTTTTTTTAACACTTTTTAATTCACATATATCTCTTTTACTTTTATGTCTTTCTCCTCTTATGAGGCAATGATGATTGATAAAACAAGTATTCTTTTCATTTTTCTGCCAGTTAATACCATTTGTTAAGCACTTGGGTACAATCCTTAGTTAGATCTATACTAGATGCTTCTTTTAGGTTTTCCTTTGATGTGGGGTTGAACAAGGGTAATTAATGATTTCTTCATGGCCCACACTAACATATGCTCCTTTTTTACATGGGACCTTATTTGTTAACTCATTTAAAATTGATTTGGCATAATATATTTCCGTTATTGGATTACAAAAATACTCAAGTTAAAGAGTGTTTTAAAAAAGGACTCTTCGTTTTTATTGCCTTCTCCATTGTTATTCATGTATAAATACTGTGAATGAATTTTCCAGTCACCCTTAGTTTAGTTTAGTTTTATTGTACCCAAGTGTAGTTACCATTTTTCTTAGAACTTTTATAAATATTAAATGTTTAACATTTCAGAAACTTGTAAATCACTTGAAATTCCAGAAAGCAACTAGAAATTAAAGCATAATAAAACTCATCAGCTTCATATGAGACTTTACAATAGTATTTATTAGTCACACAACAAAGCTAAGAAAATCTTTATGGAGTGGTATGTACCATATGGCAGCTAAGCAAATACTTGTTAATGGATTGTTGTTGACCTTGAAAATAAATTATAATGGTCATTCATTTGATTATTTTATAGATGAAAAATGCATAGGGAAATAAGTGAATTATTCAGCTTTCAACCCATAGATCAAAAATGGTTTTTTTATAGCTAGTTGGAAAGGCAGCAGGACATAGGGATAGAAGACCAGTCATGGAGTCCATAAATCATGGGTTCAGGTCCTGACTGATGTATTAGTTGTACAATCCTGGGAAAGTCACTTAATTTCTCAATAATATCCTTCAGGTACTGGCATCTTTCTAAATCTAAAATTACAACTAAGATGCCGATCTGTATCACTGAAGTGACTTTCAGTGCCAAAAGTTCTCTATAAGAAAAAAATTAATTGGTTCAGAACCAGAATATTTTTTTTTACTCATTTGGTTTAATGCTAGTGAACTTAAAGACCTTTCACATAGTAGGGATGAATGGTAAAGTCCAATATCCATTGCTATCTGTATTCATATTTTTTCCTCAATAGTATTTTCCCCCAATTAAATTTCAAGTTAGTTTTCAACATTCATCTTTGTAAGATTTTGAGCTCTAAATTTTTCTCCCTCTCTCATCCCCAAGATAGCAATCTGATTTAGGTTATACATATACAGTCATATGAATATCAAGTCTTCTTTTACAACATAACCAATATGGAAATATGTTTAATATTTTTAATATTGACTACTATCCACAATATATTGGTTATCCTAATATTAACTGTTATTTCTGATTGATATTTATACATCATTACCATTATCAGCAGCATCATCACTAATATTTCTATAGAGTGTTTACATATGTTCTATCATTTAATCCTCACGACAACCCTTTGAGGTAAGTCCTATTATCCCCATTTTACAGATGAAGAAACTTGAGACTGAGCAAGGTTAAATGATTTGCCCAAGATCACAATCTAGTGAGGTAGGATTTGAATTGGGATCTGACTCCTAGTTGTATTGCTTTCCCTTACTGCTTAGCCGGACAAGTCTACGTAGTATAACCATGGTTCTCAGGGATGAGGGAGTGGATTACACTTATCCTGGATAATGGGAATCCAGTTTCAGGCTAAGTCTGGGGTATGGGTATCCCCTGCACAGCCCTTCCAGCGTTAAGAGCCATGTCTCGATTCTGGACCCTCCTGACTGCTTAAGGGGAACAGGTGCTGCTCCCTTCCAGGAAGGCATTTTTAAGGGAGAACCAGTAACAGTTCACTTATAAACAGGCTCCCACATACAACATGATACACATAGCTTGTGGTCCATGGCCAGGAGAAGCAGTGTGGTGTAGTGGGTAAGAGAGCTGGTCTTTGAGTCTGGAAGACCTAATTTTCAATCTTCCCTCTAATCCATATTAGAAGTAATTTATAAGAAAGTCATTCAAGGATGGGAATAAAATCCCAAGTTCAGTTTATATATATATGTGCATGTATATACACACAGAAGTATACATATATGTGTAATATGAGAGCAATATGGTATTAGCCACCATGTTTATAGTACCTTAAGATTTGCATACATTTTATATATATTATCTGATTTGATCCCATAATTATTCAGTGGGGTTGGTATGACTTTTATTCCCAGTTTACAGCCATTTGATATCTGAGGCAGGATTTCAAACCAGGTATTGCTAATTTCAAATCTATCATTCTAAATATTCTGCCATATTTCTCTCTATATGAATGTATGCATTATACACACATATATATGCATATATATATGCCTACATGTATATATGATTGTCTGTAATGTGTATTAAGCATTTTTATTTTCTCCTATAGGCAATAAGGAGAAGGTTGTGTTAATGAGTATCTTGAATGAGGGAGAGAGGTGATATGTGGAAAATCACATCTTAGAACTCATGACACAAATATGGCAGCTTAAGCTTTGAGGAGCATTTTCATGAGTGTGCCCACTTGCCACAAAAGGCAAGTATTTATCCCTACTGTAGGCAATGGGCAAATGTCTTGGCCATGATTCCATGATTCTTAAGTAACTGAGTCAAGGTTAGGTGCCACATTCGGTATTCTGTTGCTTTGGAATCTTTCTTTGATGGTTTTATTTGCATTTGTCTTTTCTTCTCCCCTATCTGATAAGTTCTTCCGAAGCCATGACCAAGTCCTTCATCTTTGCTTTCCCCATAATAATATAAATGTTCTGTGTATATAGCCCGTTAGTGTTGAGTGAGAGAATGAATGGATAAAATTTTCTAGCCGACGAATATTCCTGAATCTTAAAATGAAAACAGTAGTTGACATTTATGTAATATTTTCCAGTCTACAAGGCACTTTGCACACATTGTTTCATTTGGGCCTCACAATAACCCTGTCAAGTAGATTGTGGAAGTAATTACTAAATGTGTTTTATAGACATACAAGCCTTGGGATAGATTGTAGGTCTGTTGGCCAACCTAGCTAACGCTGGGGATGCGCGTCGCCAGACCGGCGGCAGTATGGATGTCTTGGTGAGTGATTCGAGAATTTTCTCCTATAAATTTAAGTTGTAGGGGAGTTCCAGTTTGAACCAATGGATGCAGCAAGGTAGCACAGTGGATAGATTGCTACACCTGAGTTCAAATCCAGCCTCAGACACATTCTAGCTGGGTGATCCTAGACAAATAAAGTCACTTGACATCTCTTTCCTAAGTTTCCTCATCCATAAAATGGAGATAATAATAGCACTCACCTCCCAAATTTGCTGTGAGGATCAAATGAGGTAATTTTTGTAAGGCATGACTTTGAAAGTCATAAAGTTTTATAAAAATACTAGCTGGTGAAATTATAGACCACTGAAACATTTTACAGATGAAAAAACTCAGCATCAAATAGGTGGAGTTTAAGGTCATATAGCAAGAAAGAAATAGATGTAAGCCCTAAATGCAGGTGTCCTGACTTAAAATGCAATGGTCTTTACATGGTTCTATATCTGTCACTACCCTTAATTTTAAGGTGATGTCTGTGATCTCAGAAGGTGCTAAGTGTTAAAATGACTGGATAGTCGAGAACATGTGGGTTCAAACCTAGCATTTAACGCTTGCTGTGTGACCCTGAAAAAATCATGTAACCTCTCTATGCTTTAGACCATTTTTTTAAGACTTATAGGTTCATCAATGTAGAGGTATGAAGGACATTATCTAGACCAACAGTTTTCAAACTTCTTGGTGTTAGGACCCCTTTACACTCTTTGAGCATCCCCAAAAGCATGTTTTTATGTAGTTTAAAATAGCTATTATTTACCATATTAGAAATTAAAAACTATACATTAAAATATTTATGGCTTAATTTAAAACAATGACAATACTATGTTAACATGAACAAGACATTTTATGAAAAAAAGATCATATATTCCAAAACAAAAATATTTAATAAATAGGATGGGATAGTTTTGCATATTTTTACAAATCTCTTTAATGCCCGATGAAATGGAAAATAGCTGATTTCTTATATCTGTTTCTTCATTCTATGTGTTGTGATGTGTTGGGATTTTTTTTGTTTTTGTTTTGAGGTGTATGAAGAAAATCTACATACAGGTTAGGAAAGGGATGAACATTTTAATAGTCGAGTTGTATCTTAGTATGATTATGAAAATCATGTTCAGTTTGCAGATCTCCTGAAAGACCTGAGTTCCAATGTGGACTGGGACATACATTCACTAGTTCTTCCCAAGTTATTTAGCCTCTGACTGCCTCCATTTCCTCAACTGCAAAGTTGGGATAATAACAGCATCCGCCTCCCATGGTTGTTATGGAGATCAAATGAGAGAGAAATGTGAGAACTACTAACTAGGGACATCTTTACTCCAAATGTTCACATGGGCTATTTGTGTTTGACCTGCGGTAGAAGCTTCTGAGCTCCTATTGGTCTGATTGACCACAGCTGGACAAGCTGCATCTGGACAATCTGATTTTGGTCTTCTCCGGGAATGAAAGCCAA
>JAJPUD010000466.1:681216-694684 GCA_023553655.1 Myrmecobius fasciatus | reverse complement strand
TTTTTTTTCACAACATGACTAATATGGAAATATATTTAAAATGACTGTACATGTATAACCTATATTAGATTGCTTGCTGTCTTGAGGAAGGAGGGAGGAAGAAAAAGTTTGGTTCTCAAAATTTTATAAAAATGAATGTTGAAAATTGTCTTTGAATATAATTGAAAAAATAAAATACTATTGAAAAGTAAAAAATAAAATAAAAATTTTAAAAGTCAAAAAATGTCAAAATTTAAACCTGAATTTAAATCAGGTTAAAATTTTATTACCAAGAGGGCTCTTAATTCTTATATACTTGGAGATTTTATTGTGCAGACCCCTTTTTGAAAACATTAAATAATACTAGACCCTGCTTAGCACCCTGTAAAGCCTAACTCTTTATCCAAAGAAGTGAACTACCTTTCATATCTTTGGTGGCAATCTCTCTAATCATATGGTGATTCAACTTCTCAAATAAAAAGTTCTTTCTAGGAGATCTGGCCATTGAAAGTCATTGTAATATGCTTTTTTAACCTGTTTGATTTTCATAAAGCAGTATGCCTATACTCTAGTTATCAACATCCACATTCTAACATCTTGGAATTGCTCCTTTTTTTAATACTTATATTTTCACATCTGGCCCTGATAAGATTCCCACCCTAAGACAGCTGTTGAGGAGGTTTTATCTTACCTTTTATATGTTTGCTTAATGTTCTTACAAGCTTATATATAAAATTTCTTCAAGATTCAAGATTTGGGGAGAATCCCAAAATACTTGATCCCTTATGGGAACTTTTAAAATAATACTTTGTTTTGGAATAGTAAAATTAAAGGTAATAATAAAGGTAAAATTAATTTTCTCCCTCCTGCTCCTTCCCCCAAGTATGTTTATTTTTAAGGGGAGAATTCAGAGTTATTTAAATATTTTCTATTTCTCCATGCATCTGGAGGTCCTTTGAATCTTACACATTTTCTGTTATGGATAATATAAAGCTAATAGCCATACCCAATATCCAAATTGTGCATTGAGTTCTTATGTAGGAATTGGGGATTTTACTATCTGTATTTGGAGAACCTAGTCAAGAACAATACCTAAATTTTTTTTCCCAGAGATTTCCCTGAAATAAAATTACAGCATAGGAAACAACAAGCCATAGAGAAAAATTGGTCTTGTAGCAGCCAGACCTCAACGACTGACTTTTGTCCATGAGAACTCAGGGTGCTTTGGAGATCCCTAGATGACAGGCCATATTATATTTAGTTAGCCCTATAGGGTTGCTCAAAGCCAGAGACATCTGTAGATTTTGAATAAAATTGTAACTTTGAACTATAATGGTGCTTGATACTCCCTCACTCATTGCAGTTCAAAATACCAAGCTGACAAGCCATCAAATGAGTTTCTCCTAAATGACCATTGTTTAGCTTCCTAAGCCAAAGGAAGTTTGGTTTTGACCTCAGCAAATGTGTTCCAGTGTGTTTGGGAATCTGGAGTCCAAAAATGACTGAGTGAAGTGTGCATGTTTCTGCTTACTCTGCTTACCATATAAACCATATAATGAATGCAGTTTCTTTCCTTGGCTCAAAATCCAAACTTTGAATAAAATTACTGATGAAATGGCAAAATTGACATGGCCAATCCACTGCTTTTGATAGAATGGCTTACAATGTTAGTGTCTTTTACAAAGACTAAATAAAATACCTATGGGATGCCCATTGTCTGCATGAATAATTACCTTCTCAAAAAGCATTAATAGTTGGATATGATTTCCTTTCATAAATATCACTAGAAGGGAAAAATAATAGTTACTACTTGTAAGTTTTAGTCCCCCCTGAAGGCCTGGGAACAATTTAAAAATCTAACAATTGGTGAATGACTAGACAAATTCTGACATATCAATGTCATCAGTATTAGTCTGACATAATACTGTTTCCATTTCAAATGATAATTATTCACTTCAATTTAATAAATACATATTAAGTGCTAACTACATAGAGAGAGTTAAGTGAGGCAATGAATAAAAGACTGGGCCTGGCTCTGGAAGGAAAAAAGAAAGAAGAGAAGGAAGGAAGGAGGGAAGGAAGGAAGGAAGCAAGGAAAGAAGCAAGGAAGGAAGGAAGGACCTATTAAGTATCTACTACATGACTATCTACTACAAGAATTTGCAAAGTGCTTTATAAATCATCTCATTTGATCCTCTCAACAATTCTGTGAAGTAGGTGCTGTTATTATTCTCATTTTACAGTTTAGGAAACTGAGGTAGAAGTTAAATGATTTACTCAGGTTTACACAGTTAAAGTATGTCAGAGACTGGATATAAATTTTAGATTTCCTGCCTCCAAGCTTCAGTAATGGAAAACAAAGCTAGAAAAGTAGGTGGGAACTAGAGTGTGGATAATCATAAAGGTCAAAATAAGGAAGAATTAATTTAATTTTGGATGGTTAAATAGTATATGCCATCAGTTTCTATTGGAAATCAGTCCTCTCACTCAGGGGAGATTAAAGCTTACTATGTAGATTTGGAAGTCAAGTGACTAGAGAAAACTATTAAAGGATAGTGTGGTAGAAAGGAAAGAACTATGGTAGAGATTTGAGATGATGACTTTTCAAAAATAAATTAGTTAACCAGCTTAGGAGACCAAGAAGGAGCAGTACATATGTAGGAGGAGAACTTAAGAGAAAGAAGTATTACACAAACCAAGAGAAAGGGAGAAAAGAAGAATGGTAGCTAGCTGACAGCATTAAATGGTATAGAAAAGTAAAAAAAAATCATGAAGCCTGGGAAAATGGCATTAAATTTAGCAAACAAGGTCATTGGGAATCTTTCAGGGAAAATTTTGGTAGAATAGTGTGGTCAGAAGCAAATGGATGATAAAATGGATCATTGAACGTAGACTGGTTTTTTATAGAATTTGTCAGTAGAAGGGAAGAGAAATAAAGAATTTTAAGATAACAAGGATGAGTAAAGGTTTGTTAAAAAATTAAGGAGATGCGAGCTTATTTGTAGGCTTAAAGGAAGATGCCAGTAGCAGTGAAATATTTTGTTTGATACAGGATGGTTATCACAGTAGATAGAATACTGGCACTGGAGTCCAGAAGACCTGAGTTCAAACCCTACTTCAGACACTTACAAGCTGTTTGACCCTGGACAAGTCACTTAATCCCATTTGCCTCAGTTTCTTCATCTGTAAAATGAGCTGGAACAGGAAATGGCAAATCTTTGATACCTGCATTTGATAAGTGTGATAAAGTGATGTTTTACTAACATACATCCCTAACTCTAAATGAAGCTAACCACGCCTAATGTTGGGTTCATAGGAACACTCCAGCATGTAGGAGAAGCAATTAGTGATCAAACATGTAATCATTTCCTATCACTTGTCTAGCAATAGGCCAATTCTCACAATTATTAGTCTAATTTCTTCTTAAAGCACACTCCAGTAAATGGTTGTCCAGCTCCTGCTTAAACATTGCCAAAGATAGAGAAATTTATAACTTGCAAAGCAAGCCTTTCTATTTTTAACAGCTCTAATTATTATGATTATCATTAGTTTTGTAAAACTGAGACATCTCACAGAATATGTATGGATTGATTCTTCTTGGTTCTGGCCATCCATATGGGTGACTTTGCACTTGGGAATGACAAACCTGTATCTGTTTCTGGCTATGGGATGAATCAATGCTGAAAGGAATTGGAGCTTTGGTATGACACAGAAACCATGAGTGGTTCCTAGATTCTTCTCACTCCCCTACATTAGGGGTGGGGAATGCCTGGCTCATGGGCCATATAAAGCCCTGAACATCATTTGCTAAGGTGATGATGAACTGAAAGTTAAGTACAACAACCTCCCACTGCTTGCATTCTATAAGTTGATCATTTTCTATATCCCAAGAGTGATGTTATAAATATTCAAATGAAGGGCAGCTAAGTGGTGGAGTGGATAGAGCACCAGCCCTGAAGTCAGGAGGACCCAAGTTCAAATATGACCTGAGATACTTAAGACTTACTAGCTGTGTGACTCTGAGCAAGTCACTTGAATTGCCTCAGCAAAATTATATATATATATATATACATATATATATATATATCTCCAAATGTGGAAAACACCAATTTGCATCCAGAGAGACACCTATGGAGACTGAATGTAGATCAGTTTTTTTCTTCTGTATTTTTTTCCTCATGGTTTTCCTCTTCTGATTTTTCTCTCCCAATATGATTCATATGTAAATATGTAAAAAAATGAACATGTATGTATAACCAAAAATGTTTTTTACATATAACTGGGGGAAATAAAAAAAATAATAAGTACCAGAGGCAGGAACCGAATTCTAATCTTCCCGACTCAGAGGAATATCTTGTGATAATATATATATATATATACATATATTATATCTATACATATATGTATATTTCTAAATGTCCTTGGCAGAAAAATGTTCATCCTTCCAATCCTACATCAATAATAGCATCATGCCTCTGTCAGGAGCTTTAAACTATAATAAGAAACTCACATTTATTGAAGTCAACAAATACTTTAAAGTTCACAAATTGCTTTCCTTGTAACAATCTTGTGAGGTAAGTTGTGCTTGACAATGCTAAATTTGTATTGTAAACTTAAAATAAAAACTAGTTTGTTTTAAATTCCCCGACTACTACTTTAATGGAAACAATATACCTAATTTTAAAATCTCATTGTGCAATAGTGTAAACAGATGTTTTCCTTATTCACATATAATGAAATAGTTTAGCAAATTGAGTATAAAATCATTATCAAACATTCATTTACTTATTTTATTTTGGGAAAATAATAGTCTCTTCATAAATCTTGAACATGTAAATTTTCACAGTATACATGTAAAACTTCCACTCACTGATGAAAATAAATAAATTTTAAATTACAAGACAACAAAATATACAATTTGGCTATGAACACAGTATTTAAAAAGTACAGAATCTTTTTCTTTCTTTAAAAAAAATTCACTTTTATACAATCTCTGGATGTAAAAATAAAACTGGTTTAACTTAGGCACTAAATCAGAAAGATCCTTTTCATAGGCTTTTTTCCTCCTCAAATATATTATGGACAAAAATGCCAGCTGGCATAGTCTACCAAAAGGAGAAATCTGTAATTCTTTATTTCTAGAATCTGGTCAAACCAAGAATACCAAAAACCACAGGTAATCATCCTTTCCCTTTGCTGTTTATGTTAAGATCATTAGTCAAATCCTAAGAAAAATAGGAAAAGATGATTAATTTTTCATTTAGGTTTTCTTCTTTTAAATGTAATCAACCGAAAGGACAATTTGACAATTCAGTTCCTCTATTCTTGGTAGTTTTGTACAAAGTATGACAAAATATCATCCTGGTATTACACCCAATGCCTAATTAAAGTCTTTTTAAGTTGAAGATTTCTGTTTTTGATAACTGTTACAAGGACAAAAAGGGAGGCATAGAGAAATGCCATGCAGCTGTAGTGATGGAGCAAGTGTATTGGTCTTAAGAGTTAAGAGATTTAAAATAGCATCAAACCACCAGTGAAAGCCAGTTAATATGAAATGGATTTTGCTTTAGTGGTTTTTGGTTTGTTTACTGACTCATGTTCTAAGGTAAGCAAGATTCAGTTCTTGGTTGCACACTTAGGGAAAAAAAGGGAACAATTTGCAAATTGCTAGTGTTTTCAGGAAGTTTAGCTTCAGAACATCATTCAGGAGGCTTCAGAATAAAATTCTGAGACTGATTCTTCTCTTTACCTCATTCGAATACCAAGCCCAGTAAGAAAATTCCATGTGTGGAAAGGCAAGGAGGCTATGGTGAAAATTACATCCACTTCTCATGAGTCCTAGTGAAACTAGATAGAGTCTGGGCAAAAGAAATGTCTTGCTTAACTCTTCTTTTTTGTTGTTAGTTAGCCAGTCGTTAATAGCTTCATAATCAGCAGTGCCAAGATTATACATGTATTTCCTGGAAAGTTAAAAAAATCAACACAGGATCACAGATTGCCTTTCAACTAAAGAGTACTGAATTAAGCATTAGTTTTGTTAGGAGGATTAAAACATCAAGCATAGAGCACTAAGCATCATCATTATAAAGAAAGTTGTAAATAATAGAAAAGCAATACATCAGGAATCATGGATAAAGTTTCTTCAAGGCACCTTTGTTCAGCAACTATAGAAATGTCCATTTAAAAGATGAGAATCCATTTCTTATGGGGGTTTTCTCGAGTAATACAGAAAAATTCAAAACAAGTTTCCTAGTTGAAAAGTTCTTTCAGGTAAGCAATATGCTGCTGAAGCAAGGCATGGTGTATACAAGCATGAGTGTGCAATGTGTACCCAAGGGAGATACTCAGTAGAACTGCATAAAATAAGAAGCTAAAATGCATGCTAGTATGCATAGAACAGGATGCTAGAATGCTGGAATTAAGTTGCTATCTGAATTCAAATCTGGACCCAGAAATTTATTAATTATGTAACCTCAGGCAAAGCCTATATTTTGATTTAATTGTAAAATGGATATAGCAATACCTACTATATCCCAGGGTTGCTGAGAGGAACAAATCACATAATATTTGTAAAGTATGAAGTGTTTCTATGCTTTAGAAATATTAACTATTATTATTATTATTTATTGGAAGAAGTATATGTTGGAAGAAGATGAGTGAAACTCTGTTCTGCTCTAATACCTCTTAAATGTCTTTTAAAGACTCCAAAATGCCCGTAAAATGCTTTAAAAGTTAGTATTTTTAAAAAGCATCTGAAATCCTAAAAACTGCAAAGAAAAAGAAGTAGCATGTTAAATGAAAACCAATAGCATCCCATTTACAACAAGCAGGATAATGAAAATATACATAGCATAAGCACTAATAAACAATCCTCTTTTCCCCAGCATTATTTACTATAATAAAAACAGAGTAAGATGAAAGATTTATTATAGAAATATAAAGAATTAATAAATAAACATTCTAATAATGCATTGTTTAGTCAAAGAAAAGAAACCAAAATGAAAACATATATGGTAGTAAATGTTAGAATATAGAATATTCCATATAAAATATAATACAGAACATGGAATATAGAATAAATGTCAGATATGGAAAAGTCCTGAGTCAATTCTGATGATTAACATTTTAGGAGCTGCAGAAAAAAGGAATGATAAGACATTTTTTATTTTACCAAAAGTTCTTACTTCTGTGGGCTTGCCCGATTCCATTTTACCAGGTAAGAGAATATTAAGTTCTTTGTTGATCTCATGAATATTGTAAGAGCTGAATAGCAGAGGAGGGAAAATAGCTAAGTAAATTAGGTAAGGGATATATTTATTCAAAAAGGAAAATCAAATCATTCTTTGCAGTACTTATCCCATTCCCATACAAAATTATCAACATTCAAAAGTCAGTAATACACCCAGTCTAAGTGTACTTAAAAAATTAAAACTGGAAAGAGTCTTAGCTATGATTTAATCTATCTTCCCTCAGTTTTAGAGATGAGAAAACAAGACCCAGAAAAGCTGGTCATACAAGTAGTTAGTGAAGGAGGCAAGATTAGGAGTCCAATCTCCTCAATTCCCCATTCAAAGTGCCTTCTAATTTTAAACCAGTTCACACCCTTTGAAATAAGTCTTGTTAACTGTCAATGAGAAGCTGAAAACAGGTTAACTTTGTTTCTGAAGTCCATTTTTTCATATCGAACAATTGCCAATGACTCACTTCCTCTAGAGAATTCAAAGCAAAATTCTACCAACATCCAGTAGCAAGTAAAGTCAGCTTCAATCTTCTTTTGGCTAATTCAGAGTAAGGAGTAGTTCAATATGAAAGTAAGAGAGGAATTGAAATTCTCTTCATTGATAGTTTTCATAAGTGTTTCATATGCTTAGAGAATCAGGTTTGCTTGTTGTATAATTGTATAATAGTACAATATAGGAAAAAAAAACCCAGGTTTAGTGTCTAAAGATTGGGTTTTGAAAATTATCTGTTCACTTATTAGTGTTACTCATCTGTAAAATTAGGAGGTTGGATTAGAAGAACTTTATAATCCTTTCTGCAACAAGTCCTGTGAACCTATTCTATGATGGTACAAATGTTGTTTAAATACAAGAACAAATATATATTCCCCCGAGTGTTTTTCTTCATAGGAAAAAAGGAATGACATATAGGCATTCTAACTGAATCAGTAGAATATGGTCAGTTTTTAGAGTCAATGAGGAAAAAATTGTAATTCTTTCCTACTCCTACAAAAAAAGAATCATTGGCTTTTAGGGGATACATGAATAATAATGAGAACATTGTAAAAGTAAATCCATAAGGAATTAAAAAATTATGTAAAAGTGATGACTGAAAAGTGTATTTCTAGAGAAAACTATTGAAAAGCAGCTGAAACAATGTCACTTAAGTACATGACTCGGAAGTATTATATATCTTTTTCCAGCAGTTTTTGACCAACAAAAATTCAGAGATAATCTTTAAGTAGTATGGTATGATGGATAGGGTATTGGATATGGAATCAGGCTTAATCAGATCCTGCTTCAGAACTATGTGAACCTTGGCAAGTAATTTTACCTTCTCTATTGCCCAGTTTCTTCATCTTTAAAATGGGAAAGAATGGTAAATTCAGTGACCTCTAAGGTCCCTTTCAGCTGTGAATGAATGAATAAAATCCATGATCCTTTCATCTAAAATTTGTCAGAAATGGTAACTAAACAACAACAAAAAGAAGCTAAAACTTTAAAATAATCAAAATGTTTGATACTCATATTTTAAAAAATAACTACTTGTGAAATTAGAATACAATCACTTATCTTAATATTACAAAAGGGGTTTTAAATGAGCTTTAAACAAAATATTCTAGGACCTGGGAGGTGATCCAGACCTCTCATTTCATCAGTGGGGAATTCCTGATGTGAATTTTTTTCCATAGATATGGCTTGAAACTTGTCTGTAACTAATAGTCTTATAATATTGGCTGGGTCACTGAGAAGTTAAGTGATTTCCCCATAGTCACACAGCCAAGTGCATTCAAGGCAGATCCAGACAGGGATTCTGCCTAAAGCAAAATCTTAATGTCTAATATACAATAACTTGTGAGATCTTAAGACTTTCAATCAAAGCACCACAAGAAAAATAAACATGTTTATTTTTTAGCAAGAAGCTCCATTTAAAAGCAGACCCAAACACAGAAACTATAGGATTGTTTACCTTTTCTTGTTTCAGATGAGTGAAGGTTATGAAACTCACAACCAACATTATGAAGTAAATTGAAGAATTAATGGAAAATCAGAACATTTAGCATTTTCCCTTTATGCAGGAGGAAAAAACAAAATAAAAAAACCAAATAAATAAACCACCTTTGTTTTAAAAAGTCCTTACATTACTAGTGAAAATATAAATATATCTCTGTGTGGCTGCAAACACATGGGTTATGATTACAGTCTTAGAATGTATATAGAAAGAAGAAATGACATTCACATGCCAAAGGCACAATAATAATCCAAAAAGTTTTGGCAGGGAGCACCCAACCTGGGTTTTATGGAGGAAGATGCTAACAGAACAAAAAAAGAAAAAGACTTTTGGATTTTGGGCTCACCCTGATTTCCCAGAGTAACAAAGAAGTTTGATGAAAACTGGAGGTATTATTAGAACAGCCAATACTATGAGACCAACACCAATTCCTTGAAAGAAAAACATTTTGATAACCAAGTTAGTCATTGAAAGGAAAAATGTTAAATGCGGCATCTTGATTAAGAAATACATTGTTCTGAAACAATTCAAAACCAAACAAAACAAAAGAAATGGTTAGATATCTTAAATACCTTCCTGAATCCTCAGATTTGAAACTAAATATCCAACTAAATATTTCTCAAAACTACCACTTTAAAATTAAACATTGATATCCTCCAGCAATATCTGATTTATTTTGATTGGCAGAATTATAAAATTTATCACTTTCATCCTTGGTTTATAAAGGGCTTTTGATTATCCAAGAATCATCATTGTTAGGTTATTCTCTCTGCTGTTTATTATAGAAGAGATTGTTTAATGAAATGAACTCTTGTTTTTGTATGAAATATTTCAATTAAGTTAAAATCTCACATGATGTTGTCAAAGATCACCCTACCTACACAACCTAAACCACCTAGTCTCTTACTTCTAGTCATTCTTTAAATCCCTTACTCCCTTCTTCCTTCTTTCCTTGTCATTAATCCTCTCTGAAATTCTAATGAAATATAAGATAGGCTAGCAACAGCACAGCAGAGATTGTGAATGGCTAATCAGCCATATATTATTATTATTATATTATATTATAATTCCAACCTCTCTCCACCCCCTCCCCAATCCCTTCTAAATCATTAATGCAAGATTTAAAATCTTTCTATAGTCATATAGGTATGAGCACAGAGAAGTTAGGGTTTAGTTTGTGCCTTGGAGTGTGTGACAGGAAGAAGGCAGAAAGGGACATTCACCAGTTCCATTTATCCAAGTATACTCCCTAATCACAGGTTCAGTTCTACCCTACATTCTAGGCAACTTTCTTGTACAGACAAGTGAAGGTTTAGGCCTTTCATCCTACCTGAAACCTTCATGTCTTGTGCACACCTGTTGTTGAATTTGTTTCACCCTGATTATGATATTTTGGTCCTTCCCTCCCCTTACTTTTTTTTTTTCCTGCTGGTGGAATTTCCAAAAGCTAGTTTGTCCAGGTTTTACAATCATACTATGAACCAAGGTCTCTGATAAGATTTTACCCACTCATCATTAAATGTCCTCTTTATAAACTTTCAATATAACACTTTTTTCAAATTTTAATTATAACTGAAATAAAAATCAAAGTAATCTAAAAAACCTCTTTTTATAGAACTCCAGTTGTCCTAATAGAATTAAAAGGCATAAAAATATAATGGTTGTAGTTTAAAGCTGATTATGCTCATGAACCGTCTATCTAGACAACATAGTGTCAGGTAACAGAGAATTTGTTCAACAGATTATAAATTATTTGAAGACAGGAACTGTATCTTAATTCTTTTTGATTTTTCCATAGCACCCAGACTGTTCTGTACAATGTAGACTCTTAATATGATTTGATTAATTTGTAGCAACTCCTTCTTAGTGGAATACACCGGTAAAAATTCTGTAGCATATCAAGTACCCAGAAGCATTTAACCCAAGAGCATTTCACTAGCATTTTTCCATTCCATCTCTTTACTTGATTTGTCTTTGATAAAGTTAAATTTTTCTTTTTGATAGAATTTCCAAAATGTTTTAAACAAAAGTCTGTCCTCAGGTAGTAGCATTTAGAGAAATACATAGAACACTTATTATATTTTTTAAAGAATCCCTGAGAGTTAGACTTACCAGATATATTAGTGGCACCACCTGAAGAGGAAAATAATAAAGAAAATAGTAAATTTTAAGCTAAATGTTGATGTCTTTTAGAAGACTCAGTGATGTAGATTTAAAATACAATAATACATCAATAACAGATTTGCATATTTTAAAATATAGATTTTGATCTAAAGCATAAGCTTTATTTTTTTTTTGGTCTAGACCTATGATTTCATTAGAATCAACACAAATTAGAAAGCATTCTGCAATTGATAGTTTTAGGGGGTTGCCTGGAACCTTTATAGCTTAGATAGCCTGTTTAAGGTCATGTAGCTTATGGTTAGAAGTTGAACTTGAATACAAGGTGTCCTGACTCCTAAACCAGTCCTTTATCTTCCATATCAATTATGCTGTCTGGCCCATACAAATCCAGAGAAATCAACTTTAAATAAATCAATTCTATAAAATTCTCAACATCACAAAATCTCATTAGAGGACAATTTCAATTTCATAGGATTATTTTGAAGAAAACACTTTGCAAAACTTAAAGTTTTATAAGGACATTGCACATCATTACTAGAAATAAAGGTTAAGTTATCTTTTGATTTGACCTGCCATTATGGGAGCACAAGAGTCCTTTAACCATCACAAATTGTACCTTAACTCACAATAACCATATCTTCTATTAACTGAAGCTCTTGGCTAAGTTTGAATAGAACAAAATTTGACCTCAATTTACTCTCCAATACTATGTATATACATCCACACACACCTATACAAACACACACACACACACATACACACACACACATATATATATAGTGTATGTATGTATACACTCACAAATGTAAAATATATATTGTGAATAGCTATGTATGTATATACATGTGTATATATCAATTATATATACTATATATTAAAGAAGTATATGTATATATATATGTGTGTGTATGTGTATATACATATATATGGTAATAGGGGGCTACCGTACATATATATATATATATATATATATATATATATATATATGGTAGACCCCCACTGAGGTGAATAAATTCAGCCAGGGTCCTAGTTAGAAGAAAAGATATTGTCTATTAAGTTCTTCCCTAGAAGATTCAGTTTATTTTATATTGGAAAAAAAATTCCTCTCATATGAAGTTTTCCATCATAAAACTGGATTTTCCCATTTATAGATTCAGGACACAAAGAAGGGAGCATAGGATATGTTTTAGAGTCAGGCAAGTCACATTAAAGAATATATAATGAAGTGAGACCCACTTGGATGTGTATAAGTCTCTCCCACGATTCTCTCTAAATGCTAAGATTTCCCTTCTTATCCTCAACTTGGAACCATTTTAGTGGGATATAACTTTCTCTTTCTTTTTCCATATGATCTAATGGCTTTTTTCCCCCATTTTTATCCAGATGCTACCCAAAAATGCCAATGCAGAGTGTCTTGAGGACCTGCATAAAACTTCTGTGACAATGACATATCAGGGATTGTTTAACGATGCTGTTTAACAACATGAGCAATCTAATTCTATACAACCCATTATCTTAAAATAGGACATTGTAAAGCCTTATTTTTAAATAACAAACTCATTATGAAGATTTTAAAAAGTAGCACTTGCACACTGACCTGAAGGAGCAGTTTCTTTTCCATGAAATTTTGTAGAGCTGGGTCTAGTTGTGTGAAAAGATGCTTTAGTAGTAGAATGATGAGTAGTTCTGGTAGAACTCCGAGTTGTGGTGGATCTTTTGGTTGCTGATGTGGTAGGCTTTATGGTAGCATGAGTTGTTCTGGCCTGCTGTGTCAGTGGAGCCTGTGTGACTGGAGAATTTGTGATGTTGGCCTGTTCTTTTGGAGAGGTGGGTGTTGCTGGAGCATTCGTGGAGTTAGCCTGCTCTGTTAGCTGGATGGGTTTTGCTGGAGCATTTGTGACATTTGCTTGTTCTGTTGGCTGGATGAGTGTTGCTGGACTGTTTGTGTTATTGGTCTGTTTTATTGGTGGGATAAGTGTTGCTGGAGCATTTGTAATGTTGGCCTGATCAATTGGTGCAGCAGGTGTTGCTGGAGCATCAGTTGCTGGAGGCTTTGTGGCGTCTACCTGCACTGTTATTGGAGCATCGGTTGCTGGAGCATCAGTTGCTGGAGCCTTTGTGGCGTCCACCTGCA
>JAJPUD010000466.1:661026-671965 GCA_023553655.1 Myrmecobius fasciatus | reverse complement strand
TTCTCTCTCTCTCTCTCTCTCTCTCTCTCTCTCTCTCTCTCTCTCTCCCCCCCCCTTTTCTCCTCTCTCTCTCCTCTCTCTTTCTCTCTCTCTTCCTTTTGTTATTAGGGTTAAATGACTGGTCTAAAGTCACACAACTAGTAGAGATCCTCCTGACTCTAGGACTGGTGCTCTACCCAATTATATCATCTAGCTGCCCCTAAATAATGATTATTATAGATGCTGCAAAATCTATACAATATTTACTTAATAACTTCTATTAATGTCTTACCTGTGCATTCTGGATGTGGGCCACTCCAAAAAATATTTTTATCCGTAGCAATACATTGGCTATCTTGTGCCCCTACTAACCTATATCTAAACAAGAGAGAAAAAAGCTGAACGAAATAGGCTCTATTGCCTTATTTGAATTTTCTCAACCACTGCAGAGTTTGATTTGTTTCTGTCAGTAGGTGGAGACATAATAATGTGATTAAAGTCTATTGTATCAAGCAACAATATTTAAGAGATCATGATAGTAATAATTGGATAATATAAAAACTAGATTTTTTGTTGTTATTAAATAAGAACCTTCTCTCCCCACTACATGATATAAAAAACAATGATTTTTCTGTGACATTTGTTATACAACATAAATACCCAAGTTTTTCCATATTTCTGAAAGCTCCAGAGAACACAAAATACTTTTATAAATAAGTTAACAATTAAAACATAAGCATGCAGAAATTAGAAGATAGATGTTCTTCCACAAAATATGAAGAACAAATGAGTAAAATGATTTTAAATGTCATTTAAAGACTTTGCAGGAGAACTAAAAATAGAAATGACAATTGTGAAGTTGGGGAGTGGGGATGTCTTTCCTGCCCTGATTTCTATTCTGCCTCTCTAAGCCCCCTAGTAAAATTTCTGTTATAGTTCCCAGGATCATAAGTTTTAATATTAGAAGGGACCTTAGTCATCACCCAGTTCAGCCTTCTTCAATAATTAATATCAGATAGAGACAGCTAGATGGCACAGTAAGTAAAGTACTATAGATCTGGAGTTGGGAAGACCTGAATTCAAATCTCAGACTGTGATCTTGGGCAAGACATTTAACCACTGTCTTGCTCAGTTTTCTAATTTATAATATGGGCATAATAATAACTCCTACCTCCTAGAAGCACTGTAAGGATAAAAAGAATATCATATTTGTAAAAAAAAAAAAGTTTACAAACCTTAAAGTGATATATAAATGCAAATGTAGGCCAGTATGCTCTCCACTGAATATATCCCCTCAGCAATTACTATGAACATCAAGGCTGAAATTAGAGTAACTATACAGAATCTGAGATTCCGAAGGCTCTAGATTCCAAAGAATTCAAAGAATCTCAAAAACCTTTCATGCCCTATTGAAATCCATATAAGATCATTTGCTTGGGAAAGAGGTGTGTGTGTGTGTGTGTGTGTGTGTGTGTGTGTGTTTAAAAAAAAGAATAATCCACATAGTTGTAGTTTCAAACTATTAGCCACACTATGTCCCTGATGTTAATTTTTTGATTTTTCTGCTTTCTTAATGAATGTAGCTATAGTAGATTGAGGACTAGACCTTGAAGGTTTGAGTCCCAATTCTCACATAGACTGTCTTTATCTCTTAATCTCAATGTAATCCCCCCTTCCCCTCTAGCAATTATTATAGACATCAAGGATGAAATTAGAGTGACTATATAGAATCTGAAATTTTATCTTTTAACCTCAATGCAATTTTTAAGCTGGAAAGAAGATTCCAGCATACCTTGGTACAGCCATTTTTCTTACCTGGGAATTCCTTCTGCCAATGAAATGACAAGTCTATTCCCTATTCCTATGTAATACAAACTTACCCTTCATTACAAGTAAAGGTGATTATTGAACCATATAAGATGCCACTTGTTACATTGACTTGACCATGTAGCAGGTCTGGAGGAGTTGGACATGATTTTTCTAAAAGAGAATAAAAATGGAATTAGGCTTTATCTATCATCATATACACTCAAAAATGCCATCTGACCTATATCATTATTATTATATAACATATGACACTGTTTATAGACCAATATATTTTTTCTTTTGAGTTTTCCATTATGTTCATCTACCTCTTAGGAGACTTCACCAAAGAGATACTTTAAAAAATGCTGTTGATATTTCACTAAGAAAAATTATTTATTTTACTTTAAATTTATGGAATAAAACAAGGATTTCTACAACAGTGTAGCTTTTTAAAAAAGATTGCATGTGAACTCTTGCGATGTACAATTTGCTATTTCTTTTAAATGTATAATAAAGTTATGTAAATTTCTTTCTTTTTCTTTTTTTTCTTTCCTCCCTTACTCTCCCATAGCTACCATTATACACATATATATGCATATATGTGTACATATGGGTATATATGCATCCATATATATATATACTTATACACACTTATATATGTACATATATATGTAAAAACATTCTATATACATTTCTATTTATTAATTCTTTCTGTAGATGCAAGTAGTATCTTCTTTCATATGTCTTTGGTTAATTTATGTTTTTATAATAGTCAAAATGACTTATTTGCTCAAAGTTGTTTTTAAAACAATATAAATATTATTACATACAATATTTTCATTTTCTTTAGTGAAATTGCTAATCACCTTTAAAAATATAACTAATGTGCTATTTGGGAAGTTTTCTTAAAAGTCTGCCTATTTCCAAAGAAACAAATTTAATAAATAATAAATTTGGCTTTCAGGAATGATTTAAAGCAAAAGCTATATGCAATGAGAGTTCTTTTAATGACAGGGGAAATAGTTACTCATTGTTTCCCATCCCTATTCCCACAGTTCACTTGCAAGTGAAAACTTATTTTTAAATCATACTTACTTTTACAAAATTCAGAGTAATTAGACCACTTGAAAGTCTGAAGGCAAGTGAGCTTTGTTGGCAAATGATTCTCTCTTTTATATCCTGGACGGCACTCATATTGCACAGTGGAACCCACTGGAAAGTAGTTCTGTAGAACAAACGGTGTTTTGAGTACAGCAAAACGTAATGAAGGTGGAGCCTTACAAGTATCTGATGATAAAAAAGCAAAAAACAGAAATTGGAACTTTACTTTTGTTCCCACATACCATATCAGCTGTGATCTCCTCAATATGAGTATTTCCCCCAATGATTACAACCCATTCATACCTAGGTACTGAGGTGGCTCAGCATGTCTAAGTATCTAAAATATGTCTTACTTATTAGCTGTGTCACCCTAGACAAGTCATTTAACTTCTGCCTGCCTGAGTTTCCACAACTGTAAAGTGGAAATAGGATAGTGGATAGAGTGTTGGGCCTGAAGTCAGCAAGACCCATCAACCTGAATTCAAATTTATCCTCAGACACTTAACTAGCTGTGTGACTTATTGTCTGTTTCCTCATCTGCAAAATGAGCTAGAAAAGGTAATGGTAAACCACTTCAGAATCTTTGCCAAGAAAACCTCAAATGGGGTAATGAAGAGTTGGATGTGACTGAAAACAACTGAACAATCACAACAAAGATCAAAATAATAATATCACTTCTCAGGATTATTGTAAAAATAAAATAAGATAATATTTGCAAAGTGCTTAGCACAGTGCCTGGTACATAGTAGATACTTAATAAGTGCTTGTTTATTTCCTTTCTTTCTTCCTACCTATCCTGTATAACTCATCTATGTCTTTTCAATAATTTCCTATAGGAGGTCCACAAACATATTGGAGGAGTTAAATGATTTTCCTTTTCTGAACTTTTGTGTTTATTATTTGTGTTACTCATTTGATAACTAATATCCTGCTGCAAACTTTTCACAATATATTTTTTTCTATTCTCTCTTCCATGCCTGTAACATACTTCCTTTTAGAATTAGTAACTTCCTTCAAAACTCATCTAAAGTCTCCCTCCCTACCTGAGGATCTTCATGAATCCCCAAGGTGTTAATGACTACTACCCCTTTCCTCACACTCTACAAAAATTATTTTATAAGTGATGATATTTGTATTGTTTTCCCCCTGACATATTTCCTTTCTGTCTTTGTAACTGCAACTTAGGACAGTACCTGGAACATAATAAATGCTTGCTGAGTGAATGATTATAAATTCTTTGAAGACAGCAAAGGTGAGGGACCTTTTTTTTATATCCCCCTTGTTTCCAATAGGTGTGAAATAAATAAAAATTAAACACTGGGCAGTTAAAATTCCACTTAGAAATTGGTTTGAATAAAATTTGAGAAAATATATCAGTTCTGGAATTTGTAACCTAAAATAGCTATGATTTTTTTTTATTCCCCAACTAGCAGTGACTATCTTTATTAATTGGGAAGAGGCTGCAGTGTTAGAAAACCTTTTAATGAGGAGCAGAACTAATTCAGGTAAACAATGCCTTCATTCAGTAAGATTGTGAAGGCATTTGGGATAATTTGCTAGAAAACACTTAGCTTTGAATCATTAATGATAAATCATTGAGAATCACTTTGAAAATATTATTATCTATTTAGATAGTCAAACAGGAGGTCAGTTTTTCATAGGTCTATTAAAAAGAATGACTTACGATTACACAACTCTGACAACTTTGACCATTTATTGGATGGAAGACAAACCACTGTGTCTGACTTGTTAGGAATTTTTATAAATCCTTCCTTACAAATGTATGTTACCACACTTTTAACAGGAAAACTTGTTAGGTTGTTTAGTTCTGGTGTGGCATTAGGCATTTCTGGAGGAATACTGCAGGCACCTACCAAAACAAGGAAAAAAAAAACCAAGCTGAATTTAGTGAAATAACATCTTACTGTAACAGATCCTTTCAAGTGGTTATAAAAATAAATATATGAAAAGGAAGCTCTCAAAGATACTACCATATAGTCTGAACTGACAGAACAAGAGATTGGAATAATAGAAGAGACACAAGAATTCTACTTCTGGGTCTACCACTAAACATCTGTGCGATCATAGCCATATCACTGAACTTCTCTCAGCCAGTTTCCTCATTTGTAAAATGTGAGGATGAATTAAATGAATTCCAAGGTTCTCCTAGTTTCTATGATTCATCTTCTTTTCAACCAGAATAGAGAGGAAACAAGAAGGTGAAAATGTATAGTCAGTATGCCCATTAGTCACCCAGTTTTCTTTTTTTATTTATTTTTATTTTTTTATTAATACTTTTTATTTGCAAAACATATGTATGGGTAATTCTTCAACATTAACCCTTACAAAGCTTTGTTACAAATTCCACCCCCCTACCCCCCACCCCTAGATGGCAGGATATCCACTACATGTTAATTATGTTAAAATACTTGACAAATCAAATATATATATACATATTTCCACACTTATCATTTTTGTGCAAGAAAAATCGTATCTACAAGAAAGAAAAATCAGAGAAAGGAAACACAATGCAAGCAAACATCAATAGAGAGCATAAAAATGTTATGTTGTGGCCCATATTTCACATCCCTCTCTCTGGATTTATATGGCTTTCTTCACTGAACAATTGGAACTGGTTTGAAACATTTCATTGTTGAAGAGCGCCATGTCCATCAGAATTGATCATCATATAGTATTGTTGTTGCCGTGTACATTGATCTCCTGGTTCTGCTCATTTCACTCAGCATCAGTTCATGCAAGTCTCTCCAGGCCTCTCTGAAATCATCCTGCTTGTCATTTCTCACAGATCAATAATATTCCATAACATTCATATACCATAATTTGTTCAGCCATTCTCCAATTTATGGGCATCCATCTAGTTTCCAGTTTCTAGCCACTACAAAAAGGGCTGCCACAAACATTCTTGCACATGAGTCACCCAGTTTTCTGCTTGCTTTCATTAAAGCTATTTCATGGAGGGACTGTGTCTACTGGGAGCTCAAAGGAAGGAAGGAAAGAAGGAAGGAAGGAAGGAAGGAAGGAAGGAAGGAAGGAAGGAAGGAAGGAAGGAAGGAAGGAAGGAAGGAAGGAAGGAAGGAAGGAAGGGAGGGAGGAAGGAAGGAAGGAAGGGAGGGAGGAAGGGAGGAAGAAAGGAAGGAAAAGAAGAAAAGAAAGGAAGAAAAAAGAAAGAAGTAAAGGAGAGAGAAAGAAGAAAGGAAGGAAGGAAGAAAGGAAGGAGGGAAAGAGAGAAGAGAAAGAGAGGGAGAGAAAAAAGGAAGGAAGGGAGAAGTAAAAGAAAAAAAGAAGAAAGCATTATTTAGGAGGCAGCAGCATGGTGTAGAAGGTAAAAGTGGATTTGGAGAAAGATGAACTAAGTTTGAATCTCACCTCTTATTAACTTTGTGACTCTAAAGATTTTACTTGTCTCCAAATCTTTTTTTTTTTTTTTTCTCTGAAAGGAGGGATGGTACATTGGATGGATGATCTCTAAGGTCTTTTCCAGCTCTAATCCTTTGAGAAACTAAGGTTTGTTTTTTTTTTTCCCTTAGAGAGTTCACCCTATTTGAGTCCCCGATGAGATTTTGAGGTTTCCTTATTAATCCGTTGAAGCGGTTTCGTATCTTGGAGTGTTAGTCAGGAGACCTCCTGGATTTGAAAACTGCCTCTGAAACTAGCTGGGGCTGTGGGCGATTTATTTAACCCCACTAAGCCTGTTTTCTCATCTGTAAAATGGGGATGATAGTACTTATAATACCTACATCCCAGGTTGTTGTGGAGAAAGCACTCTGCAAACTTCAAAATTCCATAGAAATGAGAGTTTCTATTAATGAAAACCTAGCCACTCAGGTGAGCAGAAGATAGATTTCTTTGTAGATAGTGTCCTAAGAAAAATCTCACTAACACACCCATTTTCATACAAATGTAAAACCATCCTCCATACTCTTGGTTGCCATAACGACGAACTCATTTCCAGCCCTCTCTCTAGCCCCAAGCCAATAAGCAGTTCGGCCAGGGGGCTGAGGGAGCCCCCCTCCACTCACCTAGAGCCGCGGGCAAGTACAGTATCAGCAACAGCGAGAAGAGCCCGAGAAGCCCCAGCGTTGGGGGTGCACTGAGAGACGCGGGGCTCATGACACGCACCGTCCCAGGGACAGCAGCGGGATTTGGACGTAGCTCACGCTGGGCACCCGGGAAGGAAAGAGGAGGAAAGCGTCCACAGAGGTGCCTTCTCTAGTCACTGGGAATTACTCTTTGGACTAGGAGTAAGCAACAAATGTTCCCGGTCCCTTACTAAATGAGGGCGGACTAAGGGTGGGGCCAAGATTTAGAGTCCTGGGGAGGAGTATCAGAGCCTAGTGCAGGTGGAGGAAAGAGGCGGGGCCCTTGAGGCAGTGATGGGTGGAACCCAGACTTTTGAGCCGGAGTGTCGGGGTGAACCAAGAGACTGGGTGGTGGGACTTGGCTTGAAACTGTAAACTCTTCTCATGGATAGATTGCAGGGTGGGACTGAAAAATGACATCTTGCATTTGGAAAATGTAGATACGAGAACGAACTGTTCACAGAATAACAGAACTTAGAATGGAAAGGGAATTTGGGGTATTCTGCTTCAATTCCTTTATTTTTACAGGAGAGGAAAGTGAGGCTTTAAGAAGGGAAGAATAGAGAATAGCAACAAGCCTCCTGACTGAAACTATTGGTTTTTCTACTACTTTCAGGTAAAAAGAAAAGGCGATGCCATCTGGTCACTTGCCCTTTTGCAATCGAGTTAGGGCTTTCAAAGCTTGTAAATAAGAAAGAATTTAAAAACACTCACCAAACCGTATATTATGGAGTAGGACTGACTCTGTTTCTCTGGCTCTCTCTGTTTCTGTCTCTTTCTGTCTGTCTGCCTCTCTTTCTCTCTTCCCTCTCCCCTTTTCCCTCCTTCCTCCTCAACTCCTCTTTTCCTCTCCCTTCCCTTCTCTCCTCATCCCTTCCTTCCTCCAGTGTTCTTTCTTTATCCAGGAGGACCCATGTAATTTAGCTCTATTTTTTCTGCCAAACTACCAGGAACTTTCTGATTTTATCTTGGAGTGTTCTGAAATTGGATGGAAATCTAGTCCAACCAATCACACTCCATCATAGCACACTGCAAGAGGAAAAGTCATCATCAGAACTCCAGTGCCATACTAAAACAGACTAATGAAGCATTTAAGTTAGTATTCTGTCATTGACAAGAAACCTTAGGAATAGGTTGTATATGGACATAGTGGTTTTCTTTGATTGACATATTGCTTCAACTTTACTTTTCTCAGTGCCTGGCTCTGCAAGAGTCTTGACTTAAATTCTTGTCTCTAGTCTTCTAGTCTAAACCCAGGTGAAATTTGTTTCTATACTCTAATTTTCTACTTCCCTGATCTCTGGACAAGCTATGTTTTGGGGAATCTTCTTTTCCACTTTCCTCCCACTAATATTTTGTGACTTGCCAATGTGAGTTTGTTAATGGAGATAATGAACTTATTGAGGCCAATAATATCAGTCTGGCCCCATATACTCAATATTTACTTTTTGATTCTGCCTGAACTATATTTCTGCTTTAATAAGTAGAATCTGAACATAAATTGAGTTCATAACAACTTATGCCCTTTGGGTTCTCATGCAAGAAAGCCTAGTGGTGCCATGGAACTACAAATTTAAAATTGTGTTCAATTCCTTTATTTTATAGAAAAACAACCTCTTATAGAAGAGAGTCAGAAGGATATCTCCATGGGCAGAACTAAGCCGGGGCTTGTTTCCTCTTTTTCCTTCCAGTTCTCCTCCCAGGTCATTACATATTGCTGCTTCTCTGGGGATGGGCTATGATGATAATTCTTAGACACCATTTATTTATTCATTTTGCTAAACCTTCTTGGAAGCTATATTGTTTTGAGGAGCATATGTTTTATATATTCATTAGCCATAATATGACAGAAGTGAATAGTAAATACAATTGTTATACAAGCATACATTTATCCAACATAACTTTCATGATTTCATATATTTGTTCACACCTCCTTCCTCTTTGGACTCTTAATGTTATTTTTTCTTTTTATGAGAAATCTGATGTTCATGCCTTTGATCATATGAATTTACTTTCTTTAGTTCCATAATATCTTTTGGGCACAGTGATCATGTAGCATTTTAGGTGAGGAATAACCTCAGATTTGTTCAAGGATAGGGTAATGTTTTCTTTATTTCCAATACACTACGTGATATTCCAATGCATTTTCTTAGAAATGTCAGCACATTAATAATAGCCAGCATTTATCTAAGCATCAACCTTGTAAAGTAGGTTCTATTGTTATCTCCATTTTACATGAAATGAGGTTAAGAAAGTTTTTAAATGACTTGGTCAGAATCCCACAGATGGTGTCTGAAGCAGAATTTTGACTAAGTGTATTTTTATTCCAGGTGTAACTAATATGCTGCTATCTGACTGAAGTCTTTAGGGATAGATTTGAAATAATCTCCAAGAGTTTTCCTTGATGAATCACAAATACTCATTTGGAGACTATCATCCTGTAACTATAATTTACTTCTATGGATCTGTGATCTCAGTCAATGGGACCAATCCTTTTCTCCACAATCCATCCAGACTTCCTCATCCTGTGGGATTTTTACTATGTTCTTCCACAGATCTTACACAGAAAATCTACCTACTAGAGGCCCTAGTCTAAAGATGTTTCCATTTTGTAGGTGCCAGGATGCTTCCTTATTTTCCCTTGTTTGTCTTTTATTCTCAGAGAGGACCATGGCATGCAAATGAATTGGATTTAAATGAGGGTGGGCTGTGCAAAGTCACCTGCCTCACTTTCTCCTTCAGAGCCATCTGAGTCAGTGGCAAGATATACATCAGGACCACTGGAGATGGCCCTGAGCACAGTGGGAGACTGTCCTTTTAAAGCTGAAGACTCAGTATCTGAGGCAAAACCCATTTAGTGATTAAGGTTAGGTAAGAATTAAGATAAAGAATGACCTCTTTTACAAGGTCACAACCCAATCTGGGAGGGGTTTCCACTTCTTTTACTATTCAACTATTTCCTTGACAATATATTGTCAATTTTGTCAATCCTTGACAAATATTTCCTTGACAATGCCCTTTAGGACATCACCATTGATCCTCCCCAGATCCTCCCCATCCTTCTGAAGTAAGGAGTTCGATGCCAAAAGGCAAACTTATGATTGCAGCCTATTAATACCTAGTTATAATAGTAATAGTAGAAGTTGTTGTTTTTATTAACATTTATGATACTATGTGTGACACATTGTACTAAGCATTTTATATTATCTTGTCTGATCCTCACAACAATCCTGATAAGTAGATACTATTATTATTCTCAATTGAAGTATATAAGAATTAAATGACTTACCCAAGGTCACATAGCTAATAACTGTCTGAGGTCATTTCAGGAAGGCTTCATTAAGCACTCATTATGTTTTAGGCACTGTGCTGAATTCTGTGCATAAGAAAGACAAAAAGTTTCTGCCAGCAAGGAGTTCACATTCTCATGTGAGAGACAACATGCAGATAATTAGGCACATACAAAATACTGACACTTGTAAAGGAAAGCTATCTCTAAGACAGCATCACTGGGGGATGACCAGCCTTCACTGGAAGGTGCAATATGAGCTGAGTTTTAGAGTAAGCCAGGGATGTAAGGAGACCACTGTGCACTTTTCTATTGATTTCTATTGATCCGTGACTTTGTTTTCAATGATTGTGCTGATTCAAAATTCACAACTGTATAGCATTATGTAGAAAATATTTGTGCCAAAAAGACAGTTTTGTACTGGAGATATGCTTGGCATTGTTAACAGTACTATACAATTTTTCAAATGCAATCTATCCATCTCTTCCTCCTATTCAATTTTAGACCCAATTCATTATCTCTCTGTATTGTCAATAAAGATATGCTGGTTCAAATTAAATGTAGCCTTCTATACTCACATTAAGTCATGACCAATAGCTTCATTTTCTTCAGATCAGGAGAGAGAGAGAGAGAGAGAGAGAGAGAGAGAGAGAGAGAGAGAGAG
>JAJPUD010000466.1:640049-661016 GCA_023553655.1 Myrmecobius fasciatus | reverse complement strand
GAGAGAGAGAGAGAGAGAGAGAGAGAGAGAGAGAGAGAGAGAGAGAGAGACACACACACAGAGACAGAGAGAGACAGAGAGAGACAGAGACAGAGAGACAGAAAGAGACAGAGAGAGAGAGAGAGACAGAGAGACAGAGAAAGAGACAGAAAGGGAGAGAGAGATAGACAGACAGACAAAGAGACAGAAAGAGAGAGAAAGGGAGAGGGAGAGAGACAGAGAGAGACAGAGACAGAGACAGAGAGACAGAGAAAGAGACAGAGACAGAAAGGGAGAGAGACAGAGAGAGACAGACAGACACAGAGAGAGAGAGACAGAGAGGAGAGACAGAGAGAGACAGAGACAGCAAATGTCTTCCTTAAATTGTCAGCAAAAAAAACTATTTCCCCCCATTCCTAACAATCTAACTGTTGTCCAAAGCATTCATACCATCTGTTGACCGTGCAAAGTGTCCACTTTGGCCCACTTTGCCGACAGGGCTCTCCTTTTGATTTCCTCATACTCTAAAAGTTGGTCTCCTCCCATATTACCAAACAAATCTGTTTTTCCTTTAATGTGTCAGGTGGCAGAAGGAAATCACTTTGATTAAATGAATCTGTTTTCTGAATAATACCCCATATCAAGGATATCTACATTTTGAAGAGAGCTTCCTTAATTACATTTCTAATTGGTGACATTTCAGGCAATATGTGACAGACTGATGTGAATACTTTGAAATGATCTTTATTTTTAAAATTTTATTATCTAACATTTAAACTTAGAGTTCCAAATTCTTTCTCTCCTTCCCACCACCTCCCAGACCCACTGGGAAGGCAAGCAATATGATATCAATTATACATGCAAAATCATGCAAAACATATGTCCATATTTGTTATTTTGCAAAAAAAATCCATGAGAAAATTATATTTAAATCTGCATTCAGATTCTATCAATTCTCTTTCTGAAGGTGGATAGCATTTGAGAAGTCATATCTTTTACAGATGATCATCATAACGCTGCTGTTACTATACATGATGATTTGGTCCTTTTCACTTCACTTTGCATCAGTTCCTATAGGTCCTGCTGAATTTTTATGAAACTACCCCACTTCATATTTTCTTATAACACAATGTTATTACATCACAAGGAAGCTACATAGTATAGTGGATAGAGTGCAAAGTCTAGACTTAGAAAAATTCCTTTTCCTGAGTTCAAATACTGTTTCAGACATTTACTAACTGTGGGACTCTGGACAAGTCACTTAATTCTGTTTATCTCAATTTCCTTATCTCTAAAATGATCGAGAGAAGGAAATGGCAAACCACTTCAGTATCTTTGTCAAAGAAACCCTTTATTATTTATTTCTGGATGGCATTCCAATATAATTGACTCATACTTGTGCCCTCTGTCTATGTAAACTTCTTTTAACTGCCCTAATAATGATAATGTTCTTAGAAGATATTTGAATCATCTTTCCATTTAGATAGGTAAACCATTTAATCTTATTGAATCTTTTATGATTCCTCCTTCCTGTTTATCTTTTCATCCTTTTCCTTCAGTCTTATATTTGGATGTTAAATTTTCTATTCATCTAAGGCCACCAAGAGTTGGACATTATTGAAAACTACTGAACAACAATAAAATTTCATTGCAGTTATATGTCATAACTTGTCAGCCTTTGTCCAATTGATGGGCATCTCCTTAATTTCCAATTCTTGGCTACCACAAAAAGAGCTGATATAAATATTTATTTATAGATAGATCCATTTTCCCTTTTTCTTTGTAGTGGTATTGCTGGGTCAAAAGGTCACAGTATTATAGCCCTTTGGGCCTAGTTCCAAATTATTCTCTGGAATGGTTGGACCAATTCACAAATCACTAACAATTCATTAGTGTACCCATTTCCCTTCATCCCCCTCGAGCATTTGTCATTTCTGATAGGTGTAAGGTGATACTTTAGAATTGTTTTGATTTGCATTTCTCTAAACAGTTACTTAGAGCGTATTTTCATATGATTATATATAGCTTTGACTTCTGAAAACTGCCTGTTCATATCTTTTGACCATTTATCATTTGAAGAATGACTCTTATTTTTATAAATTTGACTCCGTTCTCTTTTTGAGAAATGAAGTGTTTATCAGAGAACCTTGCTATAAATTTTTTTATTGCTTCATTGTTTAAAGTACCTTTTAGCAAAATGTAATTTTTTTGATATCTTTTTAAATTAGGTCTAAGTTTGCTTTTAATTTGTCTGAGATTATAATTGCTATCCCTGCCTTTTTTACTTCAGCTGAAACACATTTGATTCTGATTGAGCCTATGCATCTATGCGTGTCCTGTTTCAAGTATATCTCTTGTAAACAATATATTCTTGGGTTCTGATTTCTAATCCATCCTCTATCCAATTCCATTTTATGGGTGACCTCATCCCATTCACATTTACAGTTATTACAACTAACTCTATTTCCCTCCATGCCATTTTCTTCTCTCTTTTTTTCTTGTTCCTCCTCAAAAGTCTATTTTGCTTTTGACCATTGCCTGTCTTAATCTGTTCTCCCTTTTATTATGTTCCTACCCTGGCATTTCTCTTATCCCCTTCTCCTCCTATTTTTCTGATCAAATATTTCACATTGTCTTCTATTTTTTTTTTCATTTTTTTTACTTTGTTTTGTTTTTGTTTTTGTTTTCTTTGTTTTTTGGTTTCTCTTGGAGTCATTAACTTCCAGATGCTTAATTCTAAATTTTAAGGGATTATTTTCTTCAGTGAATTTTTATACCTCTTTTTTCCATTTGACCAGTTCTGGTTTTTTTATGCTTCTACCATTAAGCTAATTCAATTTTTAAGTTGCTATTTCCTTCAATATTTTTTTCTTTCTTTCTTTTTTTAACCAAGCTATTCTCTTCTCACAATTTTCTTGCATCACTCTCATTTCTTCTCCCATTTTTTTCTTCTACTGATATCTTTTTATAAAAAAAACTCTTTGAGAATTTCTTGTTGGATTTGCTTTTCATTAATATCTTTCTTTGAGGCTTTGCTTGTCTTCTGAGTTTATGTCTTTGTCTCCTCTGCCATCATAATAGCTTTTTTATGGTCAAATTCTTTGTTGTTGCTGTTTGCTCATTTTTCCAGTCTATTTCTTGACTTTGAACTTATTGTTAAAGTTGAGCTCTGCTCACCTGCAGATTAGGAAACACTGTCCAAAGGTTCGGGTATTTTATGCAGCTGGTTTCAGAGCTAGTTCTGGGAGTCTGCAAGTTTTGCTGCCTCCAAGGTGATATGATCTTGGGATTAAGAGTCCCTGGGTCTGGCTCTGGTCTTTATTCAGGCAAAGGCTCTGATCCCCTGTACCTAGAATTGCTAGTGTACCTTTTGGTCCTGGAATTGTGGCGAACATTCTTGTCCCTTGTGACTGATGATGAATATTATTCTGTGCCGTGGAACTTGCATGTGAGCAATAGAGTTGCCAGTCAGTGTCAGGTCCTCTACCCAGTATCAGCAGTGGGCTCCCTATACTCTTTTCTTGATTTGTTGTCTGGATGCTTCCTCCTTTCCTCCCCTCCTCCCCCACTGTCTTTGGGCTAAGAGTTCTTGAAGCCTCTACTGCTGCAGCTACTATTATATAAATGTGCTATGGACAGTCTTCTCCTATAGTGTCACAGATTGAGATTTACATTGTTACAATTACTGTGAATATTGTTTTCTTGGCTCTGCTTAACTTTACTTTGTATCAGTTCATATAGATCATCACATTCATCGTTCCCTACAGTAGAGTAGTACTACATTATATTCCTTTATGACAACTTGTTTTAGCCATTCTCCAATCACTAGCACTCATTTTTAATTGTCTTTTTTTCATTTTGTTACAGATATTTGACACACCTAATCATATTTCCCATAAACACTTGTTTTTTTTATAAGATCCTATTCATATGTTTCCTGTTATCCCTTTGTTCATGACATGAGGACGTAGGACACCTCTGGGAACCACAAAGAGTGGCCTTTCCTATTGCAGGGCTGGAATCTCATTACTTCCAGCTTCTTGTTAGAGATTTTTCCTCTTTAATTGAGACCATTATAATGAGAGTCATCTTCTAACTATATTTCCAAGGACAGAATTCCAATGAATACAGGCCATTATTTTTCAAAATTTGCTTCACAGATATGATCCCAATAGTGATCAACAGTAATATTCAAAAGACCTTTTGGAAATAGCTGTTGGTGACTGTATTTTGCATTAAAGCTTTTGGGAGGAATTCATTAACTCAAGATCCAATGCATCTGAACAGGTAGCAGGATAGTTAATGGAAGGCTGTCTTTCCATGAACCTTCTATCTAAAAATCAAAGTCAGGAATGTCCCAAACAGAGCCCCTACTATGGAAAACAAACATGTCAAGCTACTTGCTACGTTGCTTGATATCTAATTAAAGTTTCTGTTTCAGCAACAGGGAAAGGAATATGTTTCTGTGGTATTCAAAGGCTATACTATATTTATGTTTCTCTGAAAGCTGAGTAATAACAACATGTATATGTATGTATAAATGTAGGCTAGCCTCCCTGAATTAAAAAAAAAAATGAAAGAGGACTAGAAGTTAGTAAGGAGAATGAATTATTTCACAAAAGAATGAAAAAAGTCCCTCCAGAGGAAAATAAAGATAGAAAGATTTCCACCACAGGTATAGTATTTACTCAGTAAGTAAATCCTCAATCTTGAAGGGAATCTTTATAATTTTAGAATGTAAGCTCTTTGAGGGTAGGAACTGTTCTTTTGCATTTCTTTGTTATCTCTGGCACTTAGCAGAATGCTTAGTGTAATAATTTTCAATTGATTGATAAAACAATGAAACTTTGAGAAGAGTTGTACTGAATTGTTTTAAATATTAAATCTAAGTGAAAACTTTCATGTTTGTTTATAATGCATAATCCTAGATAAACTTGCTACCACATATTGTAAATGTTTTATTATCATGCCTCCAACAAAAATGTTGATATATATGACTATTGACCCTTTCCCTCATTCTTATCCACCTTATGCCTTTCATACTAACTTAGAGTAAGGGAAAATTAGGAAACAATAGTGATTCAATAAATGCTTATTTAATACAATTGAAATAAATGAAATCTCAATAGGGTGTGGAGCACTAGGAAACTTGTAATAAATTCAAAAGCCTCCTTAGGAATTCTCAGAAGCATTCACTTAAGAGCAAATATGTTCCAATAATCATCTTCTGCTAAATCTTATTTTTCTGTTGTCAAGTTTGCCTCAGTCTTTAAAATAATGACCATTTTCCTAGGTAAAAATTGTATCACTAAATAAAGCTAAAACACTGGTTGAGAAAACAATTTACCCTAAATGAGTAAGAATTGTGCAAAGAACTAAAAGATAGGTGTGGAGGAGAGGACAGAGGGATAAAGATACCCACAGGGTATGAGGTCAGAAGGAGAGAGGTGAGAAGTAGAACTGGAAAAGATTGGTTGGCCTGGGGTTCTTTACCAAATGGAGGCTCTAGTAGTAATTCACTAGGGACCAGCCTGAGAAATTTCCAGTGTGAGATGGCCTTAGAGTAAGTTATTTAACCTCTCAGATTCAGTTTCCTCATCTGTAAAATGGAGATAATAATAGTACTTCCCTCACAGGATTGTCGTGAGGATCAAATGAAAATTTTTAAAATTTTTCTTTGCAAACTTTGAGATGCTATATAAATATTATCATCATTATTATATCAATTGTAGATTTTATGTTTTATATAATTTGTTATAATTATAATACTATATATATATATAATAAATATAATAATAAAGGATATAATATAGCTGGTTAAATATTTTCTTCACTATATCAATATTAGCAAGTGTCCTATTAAGTGGTAGCAGTGGGAAATATATCTTTTGTAAATAGTTTTTCAATCAAAGGAAAGGAAAGCATAATTTAATAATAATAACTAAAGATAATAAGAATATCTGACTATATTCAAAATTTACCATTCTGCATGTTTTTCAGATAATTTACTTACTACACTGAATTCCAAGGCCTTTCTTTCCCTAGTTACTTATTATAGAAAGCCATCAATTGATATAGATGTGTATGTGGAACTGTATAATTCCTACTTCCATATATCAGTTCTTTCTCTGGAGATAGGTAGCATTTTCCTTCATAAGGCTTTCAGAGTTAGTGTGAATGATTATATTATTCAGAATAGCTTAGTTATTCACATTTACTCTTTGAACAGTCTTGTTGTTACTGTATTTTTCCAGATGGAGCATCCCCATAGTCAAACTTGGCCCTAATCTTTCATCTTGTGTGCTAATTAATTCCGGCCCTCTTCTCCAGATCTGGTTTGCTATTCAGGAGCTTTTTCTTCTTATAGCATATTTCAAGGAACACTCCAAATCTGGTATTTGCAATTCTTTCACTCTTTTGCGCATCTCTTATAACAGAGCATAAAAGCTTGGAAGGTTCAAGCTCCCTTTTGCCTTTTGGTAAACTTCATAATTTACAATTGCAAATAAGACATATTATAGCTATATCAACGAATTCCCCTGGAAAGTCTGCTCTCTGGGTTACAGTTCATTTGCCAAGCTTTGAAATGAATTATCCTGGGAAAAGAACAATTAACATTGGGTGAAAATCATCATGGAATAAAAAGTATATTGCTAAGTTCTTAGGCACTGTTTCTTTGTTTTTCCTGAAAGAAGGAAAGCATCAAGTGCTAGCTGCCTCTCAGTCAAAGTCAGCTGCTTCATGTTTGAATACCAGGAAAAAGGAAAAACCTCCCCCAAAATTGAGGGGACTTAAGTTAATGGACTTTACTCTTTGATCATAAAAACCAAGAAGTCAGACCACCTTTGTGGGTGAGGGCAAATGTTTGGATTTATCCAGAGGTTTGGTCCCTTTCTTGACCACCAGAATCACCAGTCTGCCTCCTAATTGAATTTTATAGAGCTATCTGAGAAGAATAAAGCCTAAAGTGCAGGACTGACATTTGCTTTGTTTTTTTCCCTCTTCAGACCTTCTGAAGACTAACAATAAACATGAATCTGATCCACAATCATTATGATTGGCAAATTCTGATCTTGTTTTAGTTTTTTAATTTAAATTCATTTTTTCAGTCAACAAAAATCAACCTTTTTCCTCTACCCCTATCCTCATTTAAAAAGAAAAAAATCAACAAAGTCCTCACAACAACTTTGCATAGTTAACAAAACAAATTCTAACGTTGACCATGACCAAAAAATTTGCCTTAATCTATACCCTAAACTCATTACTTCCATGTCAGGAGGTGATACCATGTCTTTAATGACTTGGCAAATATAGTGAATCTGTGTTCTCTGTCTTTCTATCTCTTTCTGCCATTCTCTGTCTCTGTCTCTCTCTTTCTCTCTCCCTCCTCCCCCTCTCCTTCTTTCCCCCTCCCCTTCCTTCCCCCTCTTTCTCTCCTTCCCGCTTCTTCTCCATCAAAGTAGTATTAGGATGGAACAAGAAGGAGAAGGGAAGAGAGAAAAGAGAGATGCTCACTTCAGGTGAGTGGTTGTCCGCAAAATCCAGAGGGAGTATATCTAAAGGAGGGTAGTCAGACCCCACGTCCTATGTATAGCTGCTTAGTCCCTGACCAGACTGAGAAATTGACCTGAACACTTAGGTCTCCAGTCTCTAAGCTAAGAATTGCCCCAGCCTGCTCATAATGGTTGCAACAGAATAAGTAGAATGAAAATTTGTGCAGTCTTTCATGAAATTAGTCCCACTCTCATTTCCTATTCCAGTCCATTTCCCAGATTTTGGAAATTAAAGGAATCATTCATGAACCACCTGGAGCAGCAATGCTTAAAGCAACAGACCATTATTAGGGAGTATTTTGATTCACAGGAGGGAAGGCTTAAGGCCTAACTATAATGTGCAGTAATTTGCTCCCATGGGGTGGGAGTCTGGGAGCAGGGAGAGCAAAAGATGGCCATAGCCAAAGACACATTTGGATCTTCAGTAGAGTCAGGTGAAGAAAGATCCTCAGGGCAGGGAGCCAACATGGTCTTATAGGGAGTGTGCTTTCAAATTTAGCTCCCCTCCCCTTTTGTAGTTGTCTGTCACTCTTTCTGGTGGATATAGGGTACAGGTGAAGGGCATAGATAGAGAGGTAGGACAGCATGATAAATGTGGAAATATGACTAGAAGAGTTGCATAAGTTTAACATATATTGAGTTAGTTGCTGGCTAGGGGAGGGATAGGAAAGGGAGGAAGAAAAATTTGGAATGCAAGTGTTTGCAAGGGTGAATGTCAAAAACTATCTTTTCCTGTATTTTGAAAATAAAAAAGTTATTATTAAAAAGAGAGACAGAGAGAAAGCAAGAGAGAGAAATACACACAAAGACAGAGAGAGATGGCAGAAAAGATGGGAAGAGAGATAAATGGAAGGAGAAATAAGAGGGAGAGGGGAATAAAGAGCGAAGGAGAGAGAAAGAAAGGAAGAGAAACTGAGACCTAGAGAGAGAGAAACAGAGAGAGAAAGCACAAGCACATTTATTAAATACTATGTACCAAATACTGTCCTAAGTTCTGAGGATACCAAAAAAAAAAAAAAAAAAAAAAACAAACAAAAAAAAAACCCAAGCAAGACAAGTCTTTGCCCTTAAAGAGCTTAACTTCTAATAGGAGAAGACAATACTAAGAAAGAAGTTGAAGTGGGTAAAGGAGACTTATCTAGGCATGGGGGAAACAATAGGGAATGACATAGAGGCCCGGATTGCAGTAAGATCAGGCAAGATCACCTATTAAAGTTGAGGAACAGAAGGAGAGAGGAGATAGGATAGGAAGGAGAAGATGATGACTGGAGAATAAAAGGGATAGGATGAAGATTAACTTCCTTGTAAGAGGCAACCACTTCTTATAGCCAAACTTCAAAAAATGTCCAGACTGAAGAAGATGAAGATAGAATAAGGTACATGAAGGCCTACAACATTTATCCAGAAAAAAATTAAGGCTAAATTATGTAGGTTGATGTGTAAGGCACCAGACTGGTTTAGGCAGGCAGGTATAGGCTGAAATTTAGCAACTGTGGAATAGACTAGGGTTTGATCTTTGGGACAGAAGTAAAATCCAAGAAATTCAAGGGAGAAAATGCAGGTGTGATCTAGAACAGATTATCAGGTTCAGGGACATACAGTTTGGAAACAGGCAGAATATAGGGAACCAAGTCAACACTGATCATGCGACACATGTATGACATCAGAAAAACTGAAGTCAGAGGCAGCTACAAAGCATCTTTCAGAAGGAAAAGTGGTTCTAATAGGAGTTTGTTGTCAAGTATTACCTTTTAATCAAAGAGATGAGTCCAGTGCTGGTGGGGATCCAAACCTGGTTAGTCAGATATTTATGGATCTTCTGCAGAAATGTTTTCAAGTTCTTTGGTCTCTCTATCTGAGAGAGTGTTGTTGTCCTTAGGGCAAATGGAAGACTTAACCACTGCTTTTATGGGAGGGGACTCTCCAAGGTCCCCTAAGTTCCACAAAGTTAATAGAATTTCAGAGCTACAGTGGACCATCCAGTCCTATTTATTCTATAGATGAAAAAATTGAATTCGAAATAGATGAAATGCCTTATGTAAAATGTCATTTTTTTCCATAAAATCAAGGAGCTTAAGATCTCATTGCAGAAAAAAACTAATATAAAACATTTATTCATTCATTCAGCATATATTTATTTTGCAGTTATAACAATAAGTAATTCCATACTGGTTTCAGTCAACTGCTAACAATCATTTATTCAATGCTTTGCTTAGTATGATAGACATTTCTCTAAGATTTAGGAATATAAAAGAGGGCAAAAATAGTCCTGGCACTTAAGAAACTCCCAGTTGAATAGTGAAGAAATCCTGTAAATAAATAGACACATAAAAGATATTATTACTGAGTTGAAGGAAGGTAATCCAAGAGAGAAGATACTAGTCTCTAGGGCATGTGGTAGGTTGTAAAGGGGTCATGAAGAAGGATGAATTTGAGCTGAATGATGAAGGAAACCAGGGAAGCTAAGAGGTGAGGGTAAACAGAGAAAGCATTCTAGTCACAAAAATAGTCATTCTAAAAGCATGGAGAAAAAGGGAGGGAGTGTTAAAAGTGTAAAGAGAATCAGGACAATTGGATTATTGATTATGTGGAAAGGAATGAAAAAGACTAGAAGGATAGGAGGAGACCATATTCTAAAGAATTTAAAATAAAAATCAAATGATTCCTAATAAGAAGCCACAGAATTTAACAAACAGATGATGTAGAACTAGGTTTTAGAAAATATCCCTTTTACACATGAGTGAAGGATAAGCTGATGGAGAATGATTTGAAGCAAGCTATTGCAGAAGGCTAGAACAATAGTCCAGGTGAGATCTAATAAGGGCCTGAATCATGGTCTGTATGAGTAGAGGGAAGGTTGCAAATGATAGGAGTGGGCAACAAATTGGATATGTGGGGTGAATTAAAGTAAGGAGTTGAAGATGATGCTAAGACCATAAGCCTGGGCTGGAATGATGGTAGAACCCATCATTGTAATAGAAAAATTTGAGGAAGGGAAAGTTTGGGAGAAATAATAATGAGTAATGTTTTGGATATATTGAGTTTGAGATACACATGGGACATCTAATTCTAGATGAGATTTAATGAAACCACTAAGTTATATAGAAAATAGGGAAAAGAGAAGAAGGCAGATGGATAGGTAGAGGGTAAGACAGAGATGAAGAACTGACAAAGGAGGCCTAGGAATCAGACAGAGAGAAGACCAAGAAAGGGCAGTCATGAAAATCCAGGGAGAAAATCCTGGTGAATATGGTGATTAGGGTCAAATGTGGAGATGTTAAGAAAAATGAGAACTGAGAAAAGACCTCTAGATTTAGTAATTAAGTGGCCACTAATAACTTTGGATTGAGCAGTTTCAGTTAGGTAATGAAGTTGGAAATAATAACATTGTTGACAGTTTAGAAGAGAGCAATAGGAAAAGAAGTGGAGGAACAAATTATAGGTAATTTTCTCAAGGAATGTAGCTACAAAGGAGAAGAGAAATGGTGGACTCAAGTGAGAGTTTTTTAAAATTGGAAGATGTGGATACATTTGTAGACAGCAGAGAGGCACTCAGTAGATAGGGATGAATTGAAAATGAGAGAGAGAATGGTAAGGACAGTGAGCATAATCTACCACTAGAATCAAGTGTACATGTAGAGAGATTGACCATGACAAGTAGAGGGGCTACCTTTTCATCTGAGACAACAATGAAGGAGAACATAGAGGCAGAGGATATGAGTTACATGAGATGACTAGAAAGAGTGATGGAGAGGAAATTTTTGAAGAATGGACTCAATTTTTCAAATGAAGAAAAGAAGGGAAGAAGATGCAGTGAGAGGGAAGGAGTTGAAGAGATATGAAAATGTTTGGAAAAGTTGCTGTGGAGAGTGGGATAGGGAATTTATTAAAAAGTAAAATGATTGTCTTGTGGAAGGGAGGATGAGGTTGATATTAAATAACAAATATGTAGTCAACCCAGTTGGCATAGTTTTGTAATTTTCTCCTGTTCCATTGAGTAGCATGTAGATGGGAGCTAGGGAGAATGCTGCTGACAGTAATCCAAAATTGGGAATTGTGTTATGATTGTTGATAGACAAGGGAACAGCATCCTAAAATAGAGAACCGTGTAGAGTCGAGTTTCTTCACCAAGGTGTGCAGTTACAAATAAGAGAATGTAGTCATTTTAGAGATGATGACCTGGCAAGAAATGGAATGGTGGAGTAAAAAAGAGGTCATGATGGAAATGAAGAATGGGCTTAAGGGTCATAAGGCATAGGAAAAGATGGATGATAACAGATAAAGACATTTCAGAACATGAAATGTTCTTATGGATGATGTCAAGATCAAGAGTACATCTGTCTCTGTGTGTAGCTGAGTTGGAAGAGGAAATTAGATCATGGGAAATGAGTAATAATAATTATAATAGCTTTTGTAAAGTGCTTTAAGGTTTACAAATTACTTTACATATTTAACTCTACATTTAGCTCTTTACGACAACCCTGTGAAGTCGTTGAAGAACTAAGAAGTTAGAATATTTGAGAGAGCACTGATGTGTTTGTTAAGTCTGTCAGTGTAATGGCCGGAGGTGAGGAAGAGAGAAAGAATAAACTCATTGAGGAAGAAAGGAAAATGTCCTGAGAGTCATGGATTGGGCAATAAATTTGGATATCATGAAGCTCAAAGGACAAATTGCTGATTAATAGTGCTCAAAAAAGAGTCTAGATTGAAGTAATCATAGCCAGGAGTAGTTAGTTTGGCTTCCTTAACATGATCTTGAATAAGCTCATAAGTGAATGAATCTGTATGTGGTTATGTATAGGTGTCTCTTATAGGTGGCAACCTAGTAAAAGTGATAGAAGGTGTGAGAAAAAGTATTGCCAGTACTGGGAAGGGTGGCCAGAGAAGTAATATCATTAGAAGGTATCAGGTACCTTCTGATTAGAAGGTACCAAAAGATAGAAGGAGTGAGAGCAAATTTGTTTATTATGAGTTTTATCCTGTAGAACATAAGTAGTATAGGAATTCAATAAAGAAGAACATTGGGGGATGCTTTCATCTTTCAACTTGAAATATGTCGAGAGGCTTAACCCCTCTTCTATTTCCAATAGTTAAGATACAACCACCCTGCCCATTTAGGTGTTATAGTGGATACAGATCAGAAAAACCTGAGTTTAGACCCTGCCTGTGAAATTTAGTAGCTGTGAACACTGGGCAAGTGACAGTCTGCTTCAGTTTCCTCATCTATAAATGGGGGATAATAATAGCACCTACTTCCCAAGATTGTTGAGAGGATAAAATAATATTCATAAAGTGTTTTATAAAGTTAAAGCAGTATATAAATACTAAATATTATTTTCCCCTCAATTCATGAGATCCACTATGCCACAGAGCATTTATAGGAAAACAAAGGAAGAGAGAAAAAGTTCATTTATTTTATCAGCAGCCCCAGCCAGATTTGGTGCCAGCCCAGAATTAAAATTTCATTAAAAGAATATTTATAGGACTTTTAGAAACTTGGATCTTTGAATATGGTTCCACCTTTATAAAATGCTCTTAGCAACAGTAACACACCAGGGAGCTTCTGCCTGCTCTGTTACTTTAGTTCATGAAAATGAATATTTTAATTTGGAGATGATCAAGTTGATGTATGAAGTTGGCTCATAATCATAATCATAGTGAATGAATCTGTATGTGGTTATTATGTATAGGTGTTTCTTGTAGGTGGCAACCTAGTGGAAGTGATAGAGGTATCATGTTTAGAGAAACAATCTCACAGAATGAACTGTGAAAACACATCCAGGACATGCTCCTAATGCCTCCTCTTCAATTTTAAATGGCTCGGGCAACTCCCTATGATCTCAGCTGCACATATTTCTCTGGGTTGTACTCCTTAGAAACAATGTCCAAAATAAAACTCTCTGTTTAAAATGAAAATAACACATGCCATTTTAATAGAAATATTGTTGGTTCTTCATAGGAGGTGTCTGCACTGTTCAAGTTAGTGAGGGCTCTGTTGCCAAAGCACCAAACTGTTTTTATCTCTTCCAAGCAGGCTGAGCCCATTTGCCCAGCACTTGGTCATTCTCTTCATAGTAGCAGCAAGGGAGGGAGCTGTTTGTAGATATGTTTTATTTATTAGGGCATCAGACATGAGGAAGAAACTCCTTTGCTTAGGAAAGCAGAATATGGTAGTTAGAGAATGACAATGGTCTCTGAAGTGCTTGCTAAGATTAATTGAGATTGTTGATCTAAACAAATAGGAGAGAAAGCCTTTGAATCCCTGCTGTCTCACACCCAGCAGTTCTCAATTCACAGTAGCAATTCATTTCACAATTTGTAGCTCTGAGAAATCCTCATTAAAATGTTGTGAATCTAAAAGGAATTTTATTTATAAAGTACATTAATTCATTTGATAATGTTCTCTCGGTTGGTTATGCTTTGTGTAAGTCACTAAGCCCCTCTGTGTTTCATTTTCCTCATGTGTAAAATGAGAGTTAACATTAACACCTTACTCTCAGAGTTGTCAGGATAAAAAAAATATCTGCAAGGCATTTTGTAAACCTTAAAGCACCATATAAATGATAGATATTATTAAATATTATTATCTGTGATCTAAATATTAAATAACTGTTGAAAAATTTCCTTCCAAGGACCTCACAAGTCTAGAAACATTTAATAAATACTGTGTGCTGGGCACTGTACTAAGCACTGGGAGTACAAGTACAAGCTGAAAAAAAGACAACATACATTTTTTTAAAAAGCTGAAAAAATGGTAGAAGGAGCATAGCAAAGTCCAGAGACTCAGGAGTGAAGCTTAGTGAAGATACGACTTGCCTGGTCATTTTCCTTAAAAATGGAAATTATGAAAGGTATCAGTCAGTCAGAGGAAGGGATCACAGATGGAGAATGTACTTTAAGTATAAGACATCCAGGAATGGAGTGAACTTCCAGGAGGAGAAGGTGTCTATGGCATAGTGGAGAAAGTCCAGAATCAGGAGTAGAGCCTCCAGGGCATCAAGATAAAGCTGATGGATCTGCAAGAGTGGAGATATTACAGGCTGTATGTGATAAGAATAATAAGAGAAATACACATAAGATGATGTGAGTTCTGAAAAGGGAGAGCTCACTTCTGGTTGGGGTGATCATGGAAAACATTATGAAGAAAGTGACTATTGAAATGGACTGTGAAGGTAGGGTTTTGATAGGTAGAGATGGAGGGAACTTCATTTTAAGGATAGAAATGGCATGGATCAGGGATTCATAAAAAGGAGAGCTGAGGACATATTCAAAAATATTAAGTAATTCAGCTCAATTGAAGCAGAGGACGCTGTTGGTGGAGGAGGGAGTAAGGGGAGAAATAAGATATAGTCCTAGAAAAATGGGTTCAGCCATTCTGGAGAGCAATTTGGTATTATGCCCAAAGGGTTATCAAATTGTGCATATCCTTTGATCCAGCAGTATTTCTACTGAGCTTGTATCCCAAAGAGATCTTAAAGAAGGGAAAGGGACCCACATGTGCAAAAATGTTTGTGACATCCCTTTTTGTAGTGGCAAGAGATTGGAAACAGTGGCTGCCCATCAGTTGGAGAATGGCTGAATAAGTTATGGTATATGAATGTTATGGAATATTATTGCTCTATAAGAAATGATCAGCAGGATCATTTCAGAGAGGTCTGGAGAGATTTACATGAACTGATGCTAAGTGAAATGAGCAGAACCAGGAGATCATTGTACATGGCAACAAGAAGATTATACAATGATCAATTCTGATGGATGTGGCTCTTTTCAACAATGAGATGATTGAGGCCAGTTTCAATGATCTTGTGATAATAAAAACCATCTACACAGAGAGAGGACTGTAGGAACTGAGGGTAGCTCACAATAGAGCATTTTCACTTTTTTATTATGGTTTACTTTTCTTTCACATTTTTTTAACTTTTTGATCTGATTTTTCCTGTGCAGAAAGATAATTGTATAAAACTGTATGCCTATATTGGTTTAACAATTTTTTTACCATGTTTAACATATATTGGATTACAAGTCATTTAGGGGAGAGGATAGAGGGAAAAGGTGGAAAAATTAGAACACAAGGTTTTTCAAAGGTCAATGTTGAAAAATTATTCTTGCATATGTTTTGAAAATAAAGAAGTTCAATAAAAAAAGAAAAGTGGGCTCAGGACAGATTCTTGAGGGTATTGAATGCTAGTCTTAGAAGTATGGATTTTATTTGTCTGCAGTTTGGTGAGCTTTGAAGGTTGTTGGTTTGAGGAGGGGAATTAATATCAGAGTTCTGTTTTAAGATGATTAATCTGGAGGATGTATTACAAGGAAAAGATACAAGAGGTAGAAGATCAATTAGCAACTTCTTGCAACAGTCCAGGTGAGATTACTAGGAGTATAAAATGATTAGATTAGAGTGATAGCAGTGAGAATTAAAAGGAGATGGCAAATATAAGTGATATTGCTTAGGTAGAATAAATGAAAAAGTATTATTACACACTTTTTAATGTGTCAAATACAGTGCTCAGCACTAAGGGTACAAATATAAAAATAAGTTAGTCTCTTCCTTCAAGGAGTTTTTATTCTAATGAAAGAGATAGCACATAGAGAATAGTGGTGTACAGGGAAAAGAATTTTATTCTGGTGAATCATAGGAATGAGTTTATTTGTGGGGCAGTCAATTGATATATCTTTTTCAGAAGCAATGCTAACATTGATTTAATTAATATAACCAAAGCAAGAATTAGGGGGAGGCAGCATGAAGAAGCAGCAGAGCTGATGGCAAGACAGCAATATAGACAGATGAATGGGATGTAAATCAGCAGGACCTGGCAGCTGTTTGGATATGAGATGTGAGTGAAAAGGAGAATGACAGAAATTTTGATCCTGAATAACTGGGGGAAATGAAGTGTCATTAACAGAAGTAAGGAAGTCAAGATAAAAAACTGATCTGTAAGCATAAGGAAAAAAAATGGTGAGCACTAGAGGCTATTACTGGTTCACTAGCAACAAAATGGTATAATAAAATGAGCATTGAGTTTAAAATCAGAGAATCTAAGTTTGAATCCTGGCTTTGCTATCTGCTTTACCATCTTCCATGGTAAAATAGTGATAGAGAGTTGGGATAGATCAAGATCATGTCCTCCTTTGACAATCTGGTGAAGACTATGGATCTCCTCTGAATAATTCTTTTTAAATTCATAATTGATATATTAATTTCAGTTAGAAGTTAATGAAAATAAAGATGTGATCTTTTTTTTTTGTTTTCTTATCCAAGCTCAAAGACTCTGAAATCTATTCATGGAGTTCATGGAGGTCAACTTAAAAAATTTGGACTATATAATTTCTGAGATCCTTTCCACCTCTAAATATTAGGAGCCCAAATCATGTCAGATTAATCCTATTTCTTTTTTTGTTAGGCCTACTAGATTGATAATTCAGGGAAATACTATAGACATAGTATACAGAAATTTCAGCAAGGCTCCGGGCAAGGAATATCTTTGTGGGTGAAAGAAGACAGAAACAAATATTTGTGTAGGGCCTACTATGCTCTAGGAACTGTGCTAATCTCTGTATAGACTCCTTATCCTACCATTCAAAACATAATATGGATCCAAACTTCTTTTCTGAATATCTCTTTCTAATCTCTTGCTGTTTCTATTTTAAAATTCAACAATAATTTCCCAAAAGTAATCAATTAGAAGTAGGAATCTGATCTATTTTTTCTTTCAGTTCCATGTCCACTCAGATGAGTCAGTACTTAGTAAAAGTTGTACACATACTTAATTACTGATTACTGAACAATAAACAATAATATGTCTGTGAAACTTTCCTAAGAATTTATGACTCATCAGGAGTCACAATGTATGTTGACAAACCAAATGGATCAAATCCAAGTAATCTACCAATTAAAGTATGAATTTCTATGGGCAATATAATCAAGGTAGCAAATTCACTTCTAGAGCAGCTATATTTCCTGAATGCTTCTCAGACCATCCATATTAGATTGTTAAACTCCATGAAGGCAGGGATTGAATTTTGCCTCTTTTTTGCATTCCCTTTGCTTATAGCACAGTGCCCAGCAAATAGAAAGCACTCAATAAGTGTTTATTATTGAATTAAATGTATTTCTTCTAATTTAACACTGTGGTTTTGGTAATATCATAGAAAGGGGAGCGCAAAACAGTTGAGAAGTTAGGACACCTGGTTTCTTCTCAGCCCAGGACACCTGGTTTCTTCCCAGCTTCCTAGACTTTGCCCTTTTATTAGATTACTTAACTTCTGAGTCTCATTTCCCTGGTTCATATACTGGGGAAGTTACCTTTATGTAAGGGATTACCTTCTGACCTAAAAGCCCAAGTTCACTTTGGGGAACTATCCTTTCTTTGCCTCATTCCCCTCAACCAAGTAGAACCTAGACACATCTGAGTTTGGCATTCCCCAAAAATTAACCACTAGTTCTCCTTGCAAGTGCTCAGGTTCCAAATGTAAAGCCTTTTAATAGACATAGAAAAGATTTGAATTCAAATCCATAGAGTCATTTCGCATCCATTTTCATAAAAAGAATGCAACAATTAATTAATCAACCTATTAAACTAAGTGTCAGACTAGCTAAGTGACCAGAGAAATAGTGAAATAATCCTTGCCCCCAAAGAGCTTTTATGGTAAAGAGAGGAGGCAACATGTATATATCTAAGGAGATACAAAATATAAAATATATAAATAAGATATAAATAATAACAAAATATAAATAGCAAAATACAATAGCAATAATAATGATATAAAGTAAATTTTTTGGATAAGAGAGAGAAAAAAAACAACTTGAGAAAAGTTTAATTTACAATAATAGTGATATTTGAGCTGAACTTTGAGAGAAATCTGGTGCAAAAAACCTAGCATTAGAAAATTGGGAAGAAACAAGGTTTCTAACTTTCCTTTACATGAGAACATATACTCATAAACTTACATTTAATCCCATCAATTATCTTTGTCAGTACAAAGGCAAGGTGATAAGTCATAGGTAGTATGTGTGAGAACTGGCAAAACAAGTTTGGTTGGATTCAAGTGTTTATAAGGAAGAATAATATATAACATGTCTAGAAAGATAGAATGAAATCAAATTGTGAAGAAATTTAAATGGCAAACAGGATTTAAAAATATTTTATCCTATAAGTAATAGGAAGCCATTGGAATTTATTGATTAGGAGAGTGATATAATCAGACCTGAGCTTTAGGAAAATCACCTTGATAGCCATGTGGAAGATGGATTATTATCGGGAGATTTGAGGCAAGGACACCAGAGAGCAGGCTACTCCAAAACTCTAGGTCAGAGTTGATGATGGCATGAAGTAAGGTGGCAGCTCTGCGTGTGTATATGTATAAAGGGCATATACTAGAGATATTGTGAAGGTAGAAACAGTAAGATCTGGTAACTGACTGAATATGAGGGAAGCAAGAATGAGAAATTGAAGATAATTTATAATCTCCCTAACTTTTGGTTCTATGGAGCTCTGGCAAAGGTCATGACTATGATTTACTCTTTCCTTTGGGATTTCTTTATCAGTACCATATTGTTTTTCCACAGTAGCTCTTGCTTAGTTCCCACTGCTACCAACCTCTATAGCATTACTTCCTGCATCTCTGCTTCCATCACCACTGTAGTTCTGTCTTCTGTATCTCAGGTTCCCCATCCTTCTTCTACAGAGCTTCACATCTAAGGAGTCAGATAGGAGTGCAATACATAGAGAGGATTGAATCTGGAATTAGAATGACCTGTGTGGTCCTGGACAAATCAATTGGTTTCTTCTTCTGTAGTTAGTCAATAAACATTTATTCAGCATTTATTATGTGACAAGTGCCTGTTATACAAAGAAAGGGAAATATAGTCCTTGCTTGCAAAAAGCTTACAGTTTAGTAGAGGAGACAACATGCAAATAATTAGGTACAGATAAGTTACATGCAGGATAATTTTGAGATAATCAACAGAGGGAAATCTGTAAAATGGGGATAAAATTGTTTGAATGAGATAATATTTGCAAATTATCTTAAAGTGATATAAATATTAGCTTTTATTATAATTAATGATAACAATAAAAATAACATCTTATAGCTCAGCTCCTTTAATGATTTGCCCCAGTTGTCCAACAGATGGTGCTCATAACTTTCCCCAGGGGACCTCTAGGCACTGGTCCATATAAAGTGACTCTTCTTGGACCCATGTTTTATTCACTTATGTTTACAGCTTATGAGCACAACCTAGAATAATCTCAAAGACAATTTTTGTCTGTTGCTTTGAAAACCTTTTTTTTGTGGAAGCAGAACCAATTTGGTAAAATAAAGGCAGTGACTCCCGGAGTTTTCCCCTAAACTCCTCCAAATACTTTTAAATAATGAATCTACATGAATTCTATGCCACAAAAAGATGGACTGAAGCAATTTTCCAGCCCAGGATAACTTGGAAGCTTGGCAGTAAAGGTCTGGCGCAGTAGGGTGAGAGTAGAGCACAGTCTAACACAGACTATGCCAGCATGATCCAGGCCCTAGCAAACCAGGAGCAGGTCTTGGGAGCCACTTCATCAGCAGTTACAGTGGTGGCTTCTGAAGCTTTCAGCCCATGGATGGTAAGGGGGTCAGAAGGAGATTGTAGGAATCTCTTTGCTAGCACCGAGGTAGAACACTGTTGCTTTGCCCACATTTAGATCAGGGTCACAGGCATGGGTGTAGTCCTAGGACAAGGAAGAGAAATAGCATACAAGAATTTGTGGACACTGTGGAGTGGGACACCTCCTCACAGTTCCAGAGCAGAAGAGTGCTTTGGTCATTCACAGACCAGAATACAGACAAGGAGAGTAGTAAACACACCTCTCTATAGAGGAATTGAAAATTTATGGTCCCTAGAAACATCTCTGAAAACAGCTGTATAAACCCATGAAGTTTGGGATGATGTACCCTCTACCCTGGAAGCACAACTCTACTTTAATAAAATGTTAAAAGCCAAAAATAGGCTGGGAAAATAAATCAACAGAAAAAAGATTCTGACCATAGAAAGTTACTAGAGTGAGAAGGAATATAAAAGCACACTCAGAAGATGACAATACCAAAGTTCCTACATCCAAAGCTTCCAAGAAAAAAAAAATTGGTCTTAGACCATGGAAGAGCTCAAAAACAATTTGAAAATCAAGTAAGAGAGGTAGAGGAAAATTGGGAAGAAAAATAAAGAATGATAAAAGAAAATTATGAAAAACAAGTCAACAGATTGGTAAAGGAGAAAAAAAAAATACTGAAGAAAATAACACCTTGAAAAAAGCACAGTAGACCAAATGGGTAAAGGAATTGCAAAAAGCCAAGGAGTAGAAGAATGCCTTACAAAGCAGAATTGATCAAATGGAAAGAGAAGCACAAGAATTTCCTAAAACAACCCTTATAAAGTAGAATTGGCCAAATGAAAAAAAAA
>JAJPUD010000466.1:613636-633533 GCA_023553655.1 Myrmecobius fasciatus | reverse complement strand
TTGGCTAAAATGACAGGAAATGATAATGATAACTGTTGGAGGGGATGGGGGAAAACTGGTACACTGATACATTGTTGGTGGAACTGTGAACGTATCCAACCATTCTGGAGAGCAATTTGGAACCATGCTCAAAAAGTTATCAAACTGTGCATACCCTTTGACCCAGCAGTGTTTCTATTGGGCTTATATCCCAAAGAGATTTTAAAGGAGGGAAAGGGACCCACATGTGCAAAAATGTTTGTGGCAGCCCTTTTTGTAGTGGCAAGAAACTGGAAATTGAATGGATGCCCATCAATTGGAGAGTGGCTGAATAAATTATGGTATATGAATGTTATGGAATATTATTGTTCTGTAAGAAATGACTAACAGGAGGATTTCAGAGAGGCCTGGAGAGACTTGTATGAACTGATGCTGAGTGAAATCAGCAGAACCAGGAGAACATTATACACAGCAACAAGACTATACAATGATCAATTTTGATGGACATGGTTCTCTTCAACAATGATGTGATTCAAACCAGTTCCTATTGTTCAGCGATGAAGATAGTCATATACATCCAGAGAGAGGCCTGTGGGAACTGAGTGTGAACCACAACACAGCATTTTAATGCTTTCTGTGAATATTTCCATGCATTTTGTTTTCCTTCTTAAGTTGTTTTTTCTTCTTCTCTTTCTAGATCTGATGTTTCTTGTGCAGTAAGATAACTGTATAGATATGTATACATGTATTGTATTTGTCATATAATTTATCCTATTTAGCATGTATTAGATTACCTGTCATCTAGGGGTGGGGGGTGGTGGAAGGAGGGGAAAAGCTTGGGGAAAAAAGTTTTTGCAAAGGTCAATGTAGAAAAATCACTCATATGTTTTGTAAATAAAAAGCTTTATATATATATAAAAGAAATAACAAGTAAAAGTGATTTTAAAACTCTAAAAAAAAAGAAAATGGCTTTTTTAAAAGTAGAATGGATAAATGGAAAAGGAGGTGCAAAAAGTCACTGAAGAAAACAATTCCTTAAAAATTAAAAATGAGCAAATGGAAGCTAATTACTTGAAGAAAAATCAAGAAACAATAAAACAAAACTAAAAAAATGAAAACAATAGAAAAAATATATCTCATTGTAAAAACAACTGACCTGGAAAATAGAACCAAGAGATATATTTTTAAAATTACATGACTACTTGAAAGATATGCTCAAAAATGAGCTTTCATATCATTTTCATTAAATTATCAAGGAAAAGTTCCCTGATATTTTAGAACCAGAGGATAAAATAGAAATGGAAAGAATCTATTGATCACCTTTTGAAAGAGATGCCAAAATGAAAACTCCAAGGAATATTATAAATTAAATTCTAGAGCTGCCAGGTCAAGGAGAAAATATTTCAAGTAGCCAGAATGGAACAATTACAAGTTTCATGGAGCCATGGAATTTCATGACTATCCAGAGTCAGGATAACACAAGATTAAGCACCTTCTATATTAAAGAACTAGAGGTATTAGCCTTTGATATTCCAGAGTACAAAGGAGCTAGGATTATAACCAAGAATCATTTACCCAGAAAAATTGAATAAATCCTTTAGGGGAAAGTGGCTATTTGGTGAAATAGTCATTTGACTTTTGAGCCTTCTTGATGAAAAAAACAGAGCTAAATAGAAAGTTTGACTTTCATATATAAGACTTAAGAGAAGCATAAAAAGGTAAACAGGAAAGGGAAATCAAAAGAAACTTAGTAAGGTTAACTTGTTTACATTTCTACATTGTAAGATCTTGCTTGTAACTCCTAAGAACTTTCTCATTATTAAGGCAATTAGGAGTATATATGGACAGAGTGCAGGTGTGAATTGAATATGAAGGGATGATATCTAAAAAAAATAGGTGAAAGAATGTATTAAGAGAAAGGGAGAGGGAGAGTAGAATGAAGTAAATTATCTCACATAGAAAAGGCAAGAAAAACCTTTTATAATGGAGAGGAAAAGAAGGGAGATTTCATCAGAATTGGATCAAAAAAGGAATAACATACATACTCAATTGTGAATAGAAATCTGTATTACCCTACAGGATAGTAGGGAGGAAAGGAGATGGGGGATGGTTGGAAGCAAAACACTGTTGAGAAGCGACAGGGTAAAAGGAGAGAGAGAATAGAACAAATAGGGGAAATACAATTAGCCAGTGGGAAAAAAAATGTGAAGCAAGTTTCCCTGATAAAGGTCTCATTTCTCAAACATATAGAGAACTGAGTCAAATTTATAAAAATAAGAGCCATTCCCCAGTTGATAAATGATCAAATGATATGAACAATTTTTAGATGAAGTAATTACAGCTATCTCTAGCCATTTGAATAAATGCTTTAATTCACTGATTGGATAAGTGCAAATTAAAACACTTTTGAAGCACTACCATATACTTTATTCAACTGGATAATATGATAGAAAAGGAAAATGCAAATATTGGAAGGGATGTGGAAAAAATGAAACATTAAACTCCACTGTTGGTGGAGTTGTGAACTGATTGAAACATTCTGTAAAGTAATTTGTAATTATGCCTAAAGGGCTATTAAAGCCATGCATACCTTTTGACCTAGCAATACCACTATTAAGTCTGTATCTGAAAAGAGATTTTTTTTTTTTAAAGGACCTTGCTAGGGTCACATAGCCAGTGTCTGAGGTAGCATTTAAATCCTGGTTTTCTTCACTCTGTTGAGTATTACCACTTTTTTGTTGTTATAAGGGTTGAGGAGTCCATTGAATCAATCAATTAAGTAAGCAAGTCATTTCCTTGCTAAGGTGTGAACACTTGAATTAAGTTAACCAATTCATCAGAAATATGAACAAGTTGTAAATAAAGCCTAGATGACCCCTCCATACTTCCCTTATTCTAGTTAATTATTCTCACTAGTTAACCTCAAAATTCTTTATAAACCAAGTCTCAAGTTGAGGGACAACAGTTATCTTCATTTTACTAACATAGAATGAGGCACAGAGTTAGGCATGGACTTCATTCTATCTATAATTATAGTAATATATTAACAATAATAATTGAGAAGAGAGTGAACAAATTTGCCAACAGCAATACCAGTTATTATAGGACCCAGAGATTTCTACTCCCTACTGTTTGCTCTGACTGGAAGACCAGAAGCTCCCACTTGACCTGCTAAGCGTGTCTACTAAATAAACAAATAAGCACTTAGCAGGAGTTGTTAAGAAAGGCTTATGGTATTAAGCTCTTCAGGATGTCTCAGCAGAGTTGCAGAAATACCTCCATTGTGCAGAGGAGTTTCCATCTAGAACCTGAGCAGTCAAATCTCATTTTTAAAAACTCTTTTTTTTTTCCTTAGCTATAGCGTATTTCCATTTTGGGGGGAAAATTAGTTCTCTGCCTAGGCTATCATTTTTTTACCCCAGTCAAATAAGTGGTACTGAGTATTGTTCTTAAAAACAGACATCTTTTGCTATCAATTACATTCACTGATTTCATTTCATTTTACATATTTGAAATGTATGGCATATATACCAGTTAATATCAAAATGATGCCTGCTAATATGAACATCTGGTTCTTTGGAAAGACAAAGCTAATTTATTTTGGATTGAGGAATTTAGATATAAGCATCTTTATTTTCTTTTTGTTGTTATTTTTAATGACTGCAAATGAATGGATGAAAAAATAAAACGTGTAAAAATATCAGCATCCTTATTTTCTGAAATACTATTCTTGTTACTAAGCTAAGTGTCCTTTAGGCCCTCTACAACACACAGAGATGAATACACATATAATCTGATACATGTATAATCAAAGGAACAACATAATAAGTAAATATGGTGAAAGGAATACCTTTCTTGGAGTCAGCACTAAGTTTGAATCCTGACTCTCTGGTTTACTTGCTTGGTCAAGCCACTTGATTATTTTCAACCTGATGAAGATAATAATATTTGAACTTCCTACCTCAGAGGGTACCTCAGAGTACAAGTGGTGAAGGGGAATGGTAGTGAAATCTGTAGAGTCAAGAGCATAACTGGGAGGGGAAGGGGATGGCCAGCCTGGGTCTATCTCCCTAAAGGAAAATCTCAGAAGAAATTCATCAATGAGACAATGGGTAGAGTATATTTCAGAGTGAGAATGCAACTAAGGCATAGTAGCAAAAACTGGAATAAGAACATAACTAAGAGGGAGAATGAGTACCTGGATATAGTAGCATTGTTTATCCTACCTTCTTGAAGGGGATCATGATATAAGAGAGATGATGCCATGACATGCAAGTGAATTGAAATTACGTGAGGGAAGGCTGTGCAAAGTCACCTGACTTACTTTCTCCTCCAGAGCCATCTGGGTCCAGTGGCAAGATATAAATCAGGATGACTGGAGATGGCTCTGTATGTAGCAGAAAATCTTGGCCTTTTTAAGCTAAGATCTTTAAGAGGTCTCAGTTTGACTGAGGCTGCATCCTTTCAATGATTAAAGCTAGGTAGCAATTGAGGTGAAGAATCTCCTTTTTAACCTAGTCCCCCCAAAATCTAAATAAGTAAATGAATGGAGGGATGAATGGATGGATGGATGGATGAATCTATATGAGAGGGGAAGACTCTTAGGGCTTCTGGCCAAAGCAGAAATGACTGCTATTTATATTTAGTCTGAGTCAATCAGGACCCAAAGAGTGACAGAATGGGGCTTGGTCTATGACCTATTGGCCATTTAGAATCAGATTGATAGATCAGATCTGTTCTGTTATAATGGGATGGAAGGAAAGAAGAGTTAGCCACCTGACCCAGTTTCTATGAAAAATAAGTAGATTGTTTGACTGATAGTCCCCATGTAAATTTTTGAATATGTACAGACATTCTGTAACTGGTTTTGGTTTGCCTACCATGCAGTGAAGTCTATTTGATTATGGATCTAGAAGTGGGGGATGGTTTCAAAAGGCACTAAACAGCTATCAAATGATTTGATCTTGTTATTTTTCTTCTTGGTGGTATCTTCTTAGTGGTGAGGAGAGAGACATGATATAAATCTCTATATAGAGAAAGGTTTCAGGCCTCTCCATCTGAGATCAACATGTGGATGACTAATAATCAGCTGGTTTTTTTGCTTTTTTGCATTTACACTTTCCCATTTTTGGTAAAGAGATTGAAACTAACCATGATTTTCTGAACTTCAAAAGGTCAGAGGAGTGAGCCATTAGTTGTCTGGGATCTGGAATCTGTGCTAGGGTTTGTTGGTAGTCAGACAATATGGCACAAAGTTATCATATGATTTGCCAGACCCAGCCTAGCTGTAGCAGAAAAGACTCCAACTAGCCATGTGGTATTTAGAAGTAAATTTCAATATGAACTTTAGAAGTCAACTTGAGAATGATTAGAAATTGCATGAAGTCTAAACCTACTCTCTCTAGATGGTATAGAGGAGAATGTGCCCCAGGTGTTAACATGTTTATAACTTCTGTTCTTGCTGTATCTTTTCAGTAAAGACCCCTATGCAAAAGCTAATTGGTGTTAACAGGTTAAATGAAACTGAATACTAATCACTAATCATCCTTATCAAAATTTATCCCAGGGTGTGTGGTTAACAGTGGGGGATACATAGAAGAATAGAGGTTTGAATTGTTAGCATTAGTGAACGACTTTCCCAACTCTCGGCGTTACCCCTAGAGCCCCATGGGAAAATGTGCCCATCTTACTCCACGAGAATGAGTCCAAAATATTGCTAAACCATAATTCTAGGATAATGCAGGTATGCTTGGAATAGTGGTCTCCCTACCAGCTCCCTGTTTATTTCCCTTCCAGGTAACTTAAAGTTCATTTCCCTTTCAGGAAAGTCCAACACTATCTTTTATAATAGCTAGAATTTATAAAGAGCTTTAAGGTTTGAAAAGTGCTTTACAAATATTACCTCATTTTATACTCATAATAACCCTCTGAATTAGGTATTATAATTATCCCCATTTTATAGATGAGTAAACTGAATTGGACAGAGGTTAAATGACCCTGAGAGGTCACATAGGAAGTATCTAAGATAGAATTTAAAGTCAGTTATTTCTAATTCTAAGCCCAATGCTCTATCTACTGTGAAACCTAGCTATTTATATTTAATAGACTATACATCTGTCTAGGTACCTGAAAAGAATATGGGATTCATTATAAGATAAAGGATTGACTCAGCAACTCCAAACCACTGAATAGTGCTATTAGTCTGGAGAGCTATATGAGCTCTCAAGGGAAGGTGGGAGAGGGAAATAGAATTTTATTATTTTGATTATAACCTCCTATGAATGAGACCTTTATATGGTTTTTTTTGGCATTTCTTTCCTCTGTAGGTTAAAATAAGGGTTGTCTTGGATTCAGTATGGTTAACTTTCATGTTTGCTTAAGTCCTGGTGTCCTTTTACCTATTTTGAGGCTTCAATATTTCTGGCTGAGAGCAAATGAGCCAAGTCTGAAGGATACATGGCAAATCTAGGGACAAAGTGAATCGAAATATGATTTGGGGGAAGTTATTTCCCATCCTTATCAAAATTTATCCCAGGCTGTGTAATCTGGAGTCTGAGATTCTAGGGCATGAGTTTCAAATTTATGATAATTTCATTGGAATAGTGTGTCTTCTTTACCTTTTCCATTTTATAATTAGACATTGAGAGTTCTCTCTCCAGAGAGAATCATATCCTCTTCTTAAATCTTCTCAAGACTGTATCCTTTAAATATACTCCAAGGCCTGACCCTCCCTTTTGCAGCTGCTTGTTATTTTGAACTGGGGGATATTTTTTCATTACTCATTTTCCCCAATAGCATGATGACAAGCTGCTCTTGTCATTTAGACTGAGGTCACTGAAAGAGTTAATTTGTTGTTGTCAACAGTCTTCTTTTGAATTCTTGGGTAAGGTCAAAGCTAAGATAAAATATGTTTTATTACATAAGGACAGGTTATTTAGATAAATACTCTGATCAAGTACAAACCTCAAGGCTTTTCATAATCATTTTTTCCTTGTGTGAATTGTCTGATTATCTGCTTTCACTCAGTCCACACCCTACATTCAGGTCAAGTGAGCCTTTTTCCTGTTCTCTGTTTTCATCATCCCTCTTTATGTATCTTCTGAGTATCTGTCATTCCCCCTTTTTCCATTTTCCAAGCAATAGTCCTTCCTCATGTGTCATTGTCTAAGACCTGCAGTGTCATAGGTGAAGGAACTTCCTATCATCTCTCCACCCAATGCTGATTGTAACATGTATAATTAAATGAGGTAAGTTTCCTTAACCTCAAGGAAGTTAAGTGATTTGTGGCTACATAGTGAAAAGAGGCAGAATTTTAACCTGATTTCCCCATCCAAGACTCCATAACTATGCAACATTGATTGCCTCTCATTATTTCCCCTATTTTTTTTTTTTGCTGAGGCAATTGGGGTAAAGTGACTTGCCCAGAGTCACACAGCTAGGAAGTGTTAAATATCTGAGGGCACATTTGAACTCAGGTCCTCCTGACTTCAGGGTTGGTGCTCTATCCACTGAACCACCTAGCTGCCCTCCTTTCTTTCTTTAAACATCAATAACTTTTTATGGGGAGATATGAAAACTTGGGTCACTTATCCCCACTAGCTATTACCTATCACTAGCTAGACCATTGTTGTCTACAATTGGTGCTACCATTTTCTTTCCTCTCACTCTTTTAACTCTTTGTACTTTGGCCTGTTTCCAGTGAGCACTTTGTGTGTCTCTGACTCTTCCTTTCTCTTTATTTTTCTCACCTTCTATCTTTCTGTTTCCCTATGATTATCTTCTCTCTCTCTCTCTCTCTCTCTCTCTCTCTCTCTCTCTCTCTCTTTTTCTCTCTCTCTCTCTCTCTCTCTCTCTTTCTCTCTCTCTCTCTCTCTTTCTCTCTCTCTCTCTCTCGCTCTCTCGCTCTCTGTCTCTCGCTCTCTGTCTCTGTCTCTGGGTGTCCTTCTCTCTCATCCCAAATGGAAATGTAGTGGTTTTATGGCCCAATCCCATTGTTGGCACCTGTTCCTCAAGCTGGGTTAGTTTGTCCATCCTTGGGTAGCCTAGTGGCTTTCTGCTCTTGGGAGCTTACCAAATCTGTGCCAGATAGTACAGACACCTAATTGGCTTTAGAATTATTACAGTTCAGAACTCCTGAGATAAAAGGAAGACAAGCCTCAACCTACTCAATTAGCAAGGATTACTAGGTACTATCAAACCTCTTCTGGACATTCTCTCTAGCTTTTCAGGACACTGTGATCTTCTGATTTTTCTATTAGCTGTTTCACAGCTCCTTCTTGGTCTCTTTCTGAATCTTCCTCCAGGTCTTTCCACCAACCTTGGTTTCCCTTAAATATCTATCATGGGTCCTCTTCTTCTCTCCTCTTGCCAATCAAAGTTAAGAAAATGCTGCTTTCAAGGTACCACCATCTTCTCAGTCCCTCTGGCTCCATAATCTAGTGGTTATCCCTGACTTCTCACTCTCTCTCATTTCTTTTATTCAGTCAGTTGTCCAGTCCTGCGTCCCCTTTTATAATATCTCTTGTATATATTACCTTCTCTTCTGTGACACTGCCACCACTCTCATTGACTATTTCAATAGCTTTTTGGTTGGTCTCTACTCATTCCACTTATTCTTCCACTCAACTGATAAACTCATAAAATACAGGACTAATCACACCACCCTCCTGTTCAATAAACTCTGGTGGCATCTTAATTGCTCCAAATTCTTATATAAGATCCTCTTTTTTGGCTTTTTGAAGCCCTTTAAAATTTATTCCCTTCCTTCCTTTCTAGTTCTCTCATACCTTATTCCTCTCTAAGTCCTGATATCAAGTGACCCTAACCTTTTTAATGTTCTTGGGAAAAGATGGTATATATCTTAGCTAATTATTTTCTCTGACTGCTTCTCTGTCTCTTATCATCAATGCTTCCTGGCTTTCCTGTCTTCCTTCAGTTTCAGATGAAATTCCATCTCCTATAGGAAGCTTTTCCCAATCACCCTTAATTCTAAAGTTTTCTCTCTGTAACTCCAGTTTATCTTGTATAGCTCTTGTTCCTTTAGCTGATTGTATGTGATCTCCTACATTGAACAGTGAGCTTCTTGAGATAAGGAACTGTCTTTTACCTTTCTTTGTATCCCTAGAATTTAGCACAGCGCCTGACACTTGCTAAATGATTAATAAATGCATCTTGACTTAACATGGTCCATTTCTGAAGATGCTTATAATTTATTAAACATCATAACAGTTTTTTAATTGACTTAGGATAACAAGAAAGCATTTCTATATATAATCTTACTTTGGTACAAATACCAGTTCACCATTAAAAAAACAAACAAACAAGTTGCTTTACTATGTAAATTCTTCATGAATGGATGGGTGGGATCAAATTCAAGCCTGGGAAACCCCAGGATTATTTCAAGTTTGGGTTGCCAGGAATATCTTTTCCTCTGTGGAAGTCCTTGTAACCATGCAAACATGATATTGCTATGGTGAGGGCAATCGTCTCCTGAAACAGAATGAGCCCTGGAGGTCTGCTGGGAACTGGGGCCACATTGGACTTCAGAGTACATTGAAGTCTGTAGAAATAAACCATAAGAAACATTGACTATATAATGTATATTTATATGTAGACACAAATACATATATAACATGATTGGTTTTTAGCAGCAGTAAAACAACTTTTGTATCTCTTCTCTGTTACATTCTCTGCTTTTTTGAAGGCAGGACAAGATGTGGGAAGCATGCCTTTCAATGTATGTTTTGGAAAGCTAACTATATTTTGATGCTGCATGGAATTGTAACTAAGAAAGTATGAATAGTGAGAAGTTCCAAGCTGTATTTTCTTTGGCAGAAAGAAAGGCTTAAGTAATCAGGAATTTGGAAGAGTTGGATAAACAAATATGCATGTAGGGGTTGAATGTAATTACAAGTTAATTAATTAATTTGAGGTCTAAAGGTGGAAATGATTATTGGGTATAAAGATAACTGGCACTTATATGATGTTTTGAAGATTGCAAAGCACTTTTTATTATACCATTTAAGTTTTCTCATGATCCTATAAGGTTGCTTAATTGTTGTTCAGTTATTTCAATTGTATACAATTTTTGATAATCTCATTTCCTCATTTGCATTTTATTGTTTATTTTTCGTTGTTGTTGGCAAAGACATTGGAGTGATTTGCCATTTCCTTTTCCAGTTAGTTTTACAGATGAGAAAATTAAGGCCAAAATGGTTGTTACTTACCCAGGATCACACAGCTAAGTGTCTGAGGCCAAATTTGGAACTCTAGTCTTCCTGACTCCAGGTCTGGTGCTCTTATCTTCTGTGCCACCTGAAGCTGATACAATCAGTATTATCTTTATTTTATAAATGTGGTAAATGAGGTTCAGTGATTTGTCCATGGTTTTGTAACTAATTAGTATGAAAGACAAGATATACTTGTAGAGCTCTTGCCTATAAGGTCTAAGAGCTGGCTCAGTTGAAAAGTTACAGCAACAACCACAACAAAAATAACAAGGAAAGGTCTAAGCTCCCTTTCTTAAGCAACACTTCCTCTCTGTAAAAAAGCCATAGATTGCCAGAATTGAGTCACATGCAACCAAAATAATTCAAGTATTTGGACTATATGCAAAACCTGTTGCTGGTAGAATAAAAGGAGGATGTGAGTCTTTACTGTCAGTTGTAGCTTATCATTTGCTTCAAATTAAAGTGTTTCCCTACTTTCTATAGACACTAGTCCATTGTATTATTAGTCTGTTATTCTATGAAATTCAGGAAACCTGGATTCAGTTCTCACCTTTGCTGCCACCTGGCTATGTAGATCCACTGAAATCTGGAGAGGACTTGTAAGATTTCTGGCCCAATCTTTTCACCTACAAAATGGCCCCAAGATTGTGATTTGTCTAAGCCATATTACAGGGATATATTGGAGTCAGCTCGAATTCATGAGAGCTGATTGCTAAAATTTTAGTTGAGCATTTACACCTCAGAAATGGGCAAATGCTATAAATTAAAGCTTGAATTTTTGTTTTGTTGAGTGTTTTGACTTAAGAAAGTGACAGAGAAATGTTACTAATGCACATTAAATGTAAAAGTGAATTGGTGATCACAAAGTGTTTTTTTAAGCATTTGACAATAAACTCTTGGGTATAGCAAACACAAGTCAGAGAATCAGAGAATTGTGAAGTTGGCAAATGCCTTTGAGATTGTTTATTTCCTTTCAGTCCTCCTCCTACTCCCCATTTCCCCAAGTTTTATAGATGAGAAACATAAGGCACAGAGGGATTCAATTATTTGCCCAAGTTAATATAGTTAGTGGCAAAGCATTTCTGTGTGTCAGGTACTTTAGATTCAAATGGCAATAATAATTACCCTACCTACCACAAACCTCACAGGCTTTTTTTTCAAAATTAAAGGGGAATGTATGAAACATTTGTGAAAATAAATCTTCCCTCTTCATCTTCATCCCTCTTGAACCATCTCTTATTAAATATTGCTTTACTTCCTTACCATATCTTAAGTTCCAACCTAGATAGTAGTACAGTGGATAGAGTGCCAGGCCTGGGGACAGAAAGCCTCCTCTTTGTGAGTTCAAATCTGACTTCAGATACTTATTAGCTGTGTAATCCTTAGCAACTCACATCACCTTGTTTGCCTCAGTTTTCTTATCTGTAAAATAAGCTAAAGAAGGAAATGGCAAACCACTCCAGTAGTTCTGCCAAGAAAATCCCAAATGAAGTTATAAAGAGTCAGGCAGGACTGAACAACAAAAATGATAGTAAGCTGCAAGAGGGAAAGAATCCTATCTTATACATATCTATATTTCCCAGAGTGCCAAGCACAAAGATCCATGCACAAATTTAGAGCTGAAAGGAATAGTGGAAATCATGCGGTCCAAATTCTTCATTTTGTAGATAAAATAGGCTTAGAGAAATCATGACTTATCCAAGAATACACAGCTAGGAATTGTTAGGCAGTTAATAACTGTTTATTAGACGATGGCAGATCTGAAAAGTTAAAACAGTTTTCAAATGTGAGGTATCATCACTATCATCACAGGGTCATTTCCTCAGTGGCAGAAAAGGAAGCAAACAGAGGAGAGATAAGTGCGAGGAAATTAGGAAAAGAACAAAGAAACAAAGGCATGTGCCTTAGTAATGGAACCTAAAAAAAGATAGCCAGAGAAATCTCCCATCTTGCATACCTTGAAGTATCCTGCTCTGCCCTTTATTCACATCTGTTCTCTAGCTTTTTCCTCAGCTCCCTTGCCAGTACACTGCATAATCTTCCAGCCTCCCTCTTCATCATCGAAAGGGAAAAGAATTAAAATTCTATGGTAACCTCTCAGAATTTAAGCACTGCTCCATAGGGACCTTTTCCATTTTGTTTGCTTTGTTATATCAGAGTCAATGAGAGACTGGAAAGTCCCTAGTCTTGTTGCCATGTCTTCCTGGCAGGGACAGTGTACTGGGCAGCCCTTCCAGAGAAAGGGGGTGGCTCTCAGTCCCTAGTTAGTGGTTCCCTACATCTATAATGAGTGGAAAGCTACAAGCCACTTTCCTAAGGGACCATTTGAACCCTGCGTCCCGCAGCTTCTCTGCTTCCACACAGCACTGGCCACCAAGGATATCTACTTGGCACTGAAAAACAGTCATAGATTTAAGTCGCAAACCCTCCAGGAAAAGATTGTTTATACCATCCTCAGCCATCTTCTCCACTCCTACATCTTTGCTTGGTCTTCTATTCAAGATATGGTTGGTAGAGGTTACTGGCAAACCCAATCAGTCTGACAGAGGAACTCTGGAGATGTTCTCAGTTAAAAAAAAAATTAATTCATAAGATTCTATTATTTGTGCCTATCTGTAATTAGTATCCATTAGTATTATTATATTATATTAGTATACTCCCATACCCTTCAGAACTGAACTGGATCTTTCCCCTTCCTCTGACTCATTTTGGTCCACACTCAAAGTGTAGAATTCCGACAGTATTCTTATCTCTTTAATACAGGATACTTAAACAGTCTATGAGAGCCAAGGATGAAAATGTATTTCTTTTAGATCTGTATAACAAATTATACTTGATGAGGGAGTTGTCCTTCAGTGTTAGATGGCTGCATACACTCAGCTGAGCCCCATAAAAATTTTAAAAATGACTCCTCCCTATTTACGTCAATGTGCACTTGGAAATAAATGTATTTCTCACTGTTTTAAAACATTTCCATTCAAATCTTAACACTGGTGACCCAGATAGATGTTAAAATCCACTGACCACGTTGCCATAAGTTCAGATTTTTTGTTGCAGCCTTAAGTGAGTTCTCTTTAATGCAAACATGCTGGAAGGATCGGAAGCAATGGTAGAGATGGATCGTGCATTGAACTGCTAGTCCCCAAGCTGTGACATAGGTGGAGGAAAAGAATAATCCCCATTCCCTTGGCCAGACCAGGGCTGCTACTCCCCGGAATATTGAGACATTCTTGTTCTCCTAGCAATACCTTTCCAAGTCCCTTCATGGTTCTTGGCTTGGGGATGAGCTTTGGATCAGAACCAGGAGAGCTATTAGGAAGGGAGAAATTAGCAAAGGTTCAAAATGATTGCATACTATAATTGAAAGAATTCAGAGAACCTGGTGAAAATTCTGCCTCTGACACCCTTTCCCCCATCCTGACTTACTTCTGTAACATAGATTCCATCCTCCTGTCTCATAGCCAGACACAGGAGCTGCAGAAAACCCTTTAGCCTCAACCTTCCTGTCAGTGTTCTCTTTCTCTTTCCCCTTCCTGGCCAGACATTGACTCTGTCCCCTACTCTGCAGGAGGGAACACAGAGTTCCCATTGCATTCTAATGCTACATTTATGTCCTGATTCTCAAGAGTGGTACACTGGACCACTATCTGACCCTACTCCTCCCTTGAAGACTTTGCCAAATGGACATGGCTACTCTTAGATGGTCAGGGAATCACCAATTACAATCCTTCCTATAAAAAGGAAGACTACTTGGCATTATCATCTGACCTTTCACTACACCCTCTACATACGCAGGCATTGTAATTGGATTTGCCTGTATACCCTAAGAATGCCTGGATCTTGCCATTCATCCTTCAGCTGCACTTCTAGAACTAACAAACCCTTTGATAAACCCTACAGTATGTGTGTGCACATACATATTTACATCTATTTAAATAGATGTAAATATATTTGTAGCCTCTCCATATTCATAGACATATACACATGTGAGAATATGTGTGCATATATGGTCTCTCTCTATATGTATATGTATATATAGTCTTTCCATATATATGTATATACATATATAGTTTTTTCCTATATATGTATGTGTCTATGTACATATAGTGTCTCTCTCTCTTATTGTGTATTGTATATATATTCTGTCCAAATATACATACATGCACATTTATGTATATATAGTCTCATACATACACATATACACATGTGTGTATATGTCTATAATTACTCCCTATTTATATATGTGTATGTGTGTATATATAACCTCTCTATATATACATATATATACATATATATATATATAATTCCTTCTCTATTATCCCATATTTGCATATGTATATATAGTCTCTCCCTATTTATGTGTTTGTATATGTTTATATAGTCTCTCCATATATATATGTATATATATAGTCTTTCCCTATTTAGATATTTATATAGTCTCTCCATATATATACATAGTCTCAAATGTATACACATATTCATATACACAATACATGTCAATATGGGGGTAGATGCAATCTCTCCCAATTAGACTCTGAGCTCCTTGAGAGCAGGAACTATTTTAATTTCCTATTTGCATTTTGTTTTGTTTATTATTCAATTATTACAATTGTATCTGATTCTTTGTGATCTCATTTTAGTTTTGCTGTTGTTGTTGCCAGACATACTGGAGTGGTTGGTCATGTCTTTCTCCAGTTCACTTTTACAGATAAGAAAGCTGAGGCAAACAGGATTAAATGACTTGTCCAAGGTCACATAGCTAATAAGTATCTGAGGCTAGATTTGAACTTAGGGCTTTCTGACTCCAGGCCTGGTGCTCTACCCATTGTACCAGCTGGAAGCTCAACAAATGTTTAATGAATGTTTTTATTCTTTCATTCAAGCTCCCTTCCTGTATGACATTGGACAAATTACCTTTCTTTCCTAGACCTCAGTTCCCTTATCTATAAAATGGTGGGGTTAGACTAATTGCCTTCTGAGTTTCATTCCAGCTTTTAATCTAAGATCCAATGACTTTGTACCTCTTGGTTCCTCTCTTCCCATCCCTCCCCCACCCAGTTATTACTTTCTGATTTGTAAAATGGTGGGTTTGGCCATAAGGCTAGCTCTACACACCTTGGAGACTGGTTGAGAAGAAAATGCTTTGCTAGCTTCAAAGTACTATGAATGTGAGGTATCATATTTTCAGCTAGTGCCCAAAGTTCCACCATAGTTTCAGAGAACAGGACAGGTAAAAAAGACAGAGGGAAGGATTGCCCAGTTTCATAAATGACATCAAATGTCTATCAGGTCTATAAAAGGTTTTTAAGGTCTTCTAACCCATTTACTTGAGAATTGAGGAACTGAATGATGCCTCAATGCTCAATATTACATATTTAGTTAGAAGCCTGACTGATTTTGGTTCTATGTCCTGGTTCTGCCTTCCTTAATGATTCCACACCCAAACTTTACCTAGCCTTAATCACTGAATGGGTATTGCCTCAGTCAAACTGAGACCTGTTAAAGACCTTAGTTTAAAAAGGCCAAGGTCTCCCTCTGCTTCCAAAGTCATCTCCAATCATCCTGATCTATATCAGGCCACTGGACCCAGATGGTTCTGGGGAGAAAGTGAGGCAAGTAACCCTACACAGCCCTCCCTCACTTAAATCCAATTCATTTGCACATCATGGCATCATTTCCCTGATGTCATGGTTCTCTTTGAGAATGAAGGACAAACAACAAACAAGGCTCAAACTAAGGAGACATCTCTCCCAGAATGCCTTATCCTTGGAATGTTTGGGACTATTTTTGTGCCTGAACTGTAATAGTAGATATTCAACAAATATTTGCTTCATGGATAAAAACTAACAAGCAATTAAATATTATATTGACAAGTAGTTGTTCTCAGAATGTTTGTAAAGAGTCTTAATCTCATTCCACAGAAGTCAGAAATTGGCAGAAAATGACTAATCCTCACCACCCATTGTGATACTGTGATAGTGGTGGGTCTTGTGACTCCTTGTTCAATCTTGTGCAAACATTGGAAAATACTCTCATTTAGATGTGTGAAAGGGGGAAGAGAGGAGGTGGGCTGCAGGACATTCCCCTTCAGATGTAGATTTGTTCAAATGCTCTTTAATCTCATCTACAGCATTTCCTTTTTTTCCCCTATTACTTCATATTATCATAATTAATTACTCTGTTAAGTACAGAATATACTAGGACACAGGAACAGAAGATTATATTCATGCCAATGAGTATCTGAAAATTATGATGGGCTTGTTAGAATAGTGACCTATTTGAAAGATCTGTGCTTTCAATGATGAATATTCCCTCTACCATCTCAGATAGCATCTTACTTACAACTCACTACTTGGCATGTGAGAGTCTTATGGCCAAAAATTTTATCATCCTGAAGTCAACCCAGTGATAAGTCTCTCTAATCTTAAGAAGGCTAGTGTGGCTTCAAGCTGTAGTATATGCAGTAGCCACACTTCAGTAAAACCATTCCAACAGACTGGCTAAACCAAGTTGAAGATAACCAACAGACCTCAAAACTGTTGCTGAGTTAGGTGGATGTCTACCCCAAGCATATGAAGATTCACCTGGTGGAATGGGCAGATGAGAAAAATCTGCTCCAATGACCATGAATGTGGCTGATGCAGTGGAACACTTAAAGCTTGGTCAGTCATCAAAGACTTGGTCAAACATCAAAATCATCTACTGCTTCCCAGGCCATTGCCAGTCATCCTGACTTTTGTCCTGCCACTGGATTTTGAAGAATCTGAAAGAGAGAATGAGGCTGATGACTTTGTGTGGCTCTGCCTCACTTACATTCAATTTACACACAAGTCAAGACATTACCTTGTGATGTCATTGATCCTCTTTGAAAACAAAGGACAATGTTATACAAATGAGGTGCAGAGGAAGAATAGATACAGAGGCATTAGAGAGGGGAGGAGGGTTCATAGTTCTGAAAATCTTTTCATATCTGGAATGGGTTCAATAGGCAACAGTACATATATACCATGAAGGGTATAGCACCCTCCAAAATCTATAAAGAAATAAAGGAGGACAGATGGGTCAGTGGGAAAGCAAAGGGTGAGGAAAGAAGACAAGGGAGGGATCCTTGAGTGAAGGAGGGTTAAGCAATAGCAAGGCAAATTATGGAACAGAATTTAATTAGAGTCAGCAGGGATAGGAAAGACATGTATATATGGAGTGTGTGTCTGAGAGTATGTGTGTGAGTGTGTATGTATATATCTACATATGTATATACACATATATCTTTTCATCTGTAGCTTGTTTGGGGGTGGGGATGAGGATGAAAGGGGGAAAAAGAATAAAGTAAATAAGATGGATAGCAGAAAACGAAAGAACAATTTACAAGGAAGTAAAGAAAAAATGGACATTCATGAATATAATTTCTTCTACTAATATATGTATATATATATATACATTGTTATATATAATATAAGGACAAAAGTTAATCCTCTTTTGTTAAATGTTCAATGACTTTCTAATGCTCCTTTTCATCCCAACATTGAATTTTGAACTGAAAGGGTATGGTGACATCAGAATGAACCTAGAACTAGGACTTAATGCTAACATTTCCATTCAGAAACATATCTCTCACTTGTGCAGCCAAAAATGTTGAAAGTGTCTTGACAATTTTATCTTTTTTCTATTGAAATATCAACAAAGTTTAGAATAAAAAAAGAAAACAATACAACCCCCAATTCTAACGTTTCTTTAAGCTTTAAAGACCTTCAAGAAAAACATTTTAAAAAAAACTCATTCTTGTTTCTATATGATCAATTATCATTCACGGAGCATGGGAAACCACTGTGAGAGTTAGAGTGGGTTGGAAGACAGGGCTGAGTGGGGAAATCTTCATTTCTTACAAGGTTGTATTTATCCCTATTTCTCCACCTTGTCTCAGAAATCTCTTCATTCTGAAAGACTGCTGCAGTCTTGATATTCACATACCTATGGTCTCTCCCTTAGGTTGGATGCTTCCTTTATGAATCTCCATTTAAGGAGGGCACAGGCCAGTCATATCTTCATTGCTCTTACTCTGCCCTTCTCTGCCTTCATCTCCCTTCTTCCCTCTTCACCTTCCTTTTTCGTGTGTACTTTTCTACTTAAAATATAAACTCCCTGAAGGCAAGGATTGTTTCTGTTTTCTGAATTGTGTCTTGCCTGTAGCTGACTTATGGGGCCTCTAAGTAAAGCCTTGGGAAACAGTCTGAGGCCTGCAATAATCTCTTTCCTATTTTGAGGGTGTCTGTAGGAAACAGATAAGCTGGTAGAAGCAGACTCACTGAGAAGGTGGTTTAAGTTGCTCCATTTCTTTGCTGCTTATAGACCATGTTGCCTCTAAAAAGGAAAAAAGTAAGATGTAACACCGCTTTGTAGTTGATCAGTAAAGCTAAAGGGTTATGAGATTTCTGGATGACTGTGTTTTATGTCCTTGTGTACTGTTAGTGTCCAGGAGGGAAAACTGGGAATGTTTTTTACCTCTCTTTGCATAGTACCTAGAACATAGTAGGTACTTAATACATATTTTGATTGACATACCATACAGAAAAGTGCTCAAGATTTGGGGGACAGAGAACACTAAATCATAAAATCAATATGATGAGCTATATCTTTCATAACTCCTCTTGGAATGGCATTGTCAGACCTGTGCTTTATGGGTTTAAGAGTATTTATAGTGTTATAGCTCTTTGGGCATAATTCCAAATTGGATTCTTTCCTTCCTTCTCTTCCTTCCTTCCTTCTTTCCTTCCTTCCTTCTTTCCTTCCTTCCTTCTTTCCTTCCTTCTTTCCTTCCTTCCTTCCTTCCTTCCTTCCTTCCTTCCTTCCTTCCTTTCTTCTTTCCTTCCTTCCTTCCTTTCTTCTTTCCTTCCTTCCTTTCCTTCCTCCTTCTTTCCTTCCTTCTTTCCTTTCTTCTTTCTTTCTTTCCTTCCTTCCTTTCTTCTTTCCTTCCTTCCTTTCCTTCCTCCTTCCTTCCTTCCTTCTTTCCTTTCCTTCTACCTCTCCCTCCCTTCTTTCCTTTCTGCTTCCTTACTCCCTCCTCTCCCTTCCTTCCTTCCTTCATTCTTCCAATTCTTTCTTTTTTTCCTTCCTTTTTTTTATTTTTATTTTTCTTTTGAACATGGCTAACACGGAAATGAGTATTGTATTTCTTGTCTTTTCAATAGATGTTGTAGGGGTAGAAGGAGGAAGAGAATTTGGAACTAAAAACAAAAATGAAATGAAATGAAATAAAGAACAGGTAGCATTTATATAGCACCTCTTATGTACCAGGCACTATGCTAAGTGCTTTACAAATATCTTATTTAATTCTCACAACAACTCTGGATATTGTTGCTATTATAATCGTTTTGCAGATGAGGAGACTGAAACAGAGATTAGATGATTTATCCCACAGTCACACAACTAGGAAGTGTCTGAAGTCAAATTTGAACTCAGGGCTTCCCACTTCCAGCCTTAGCCCTCCATCCCTTAGGTCACTCAGCTGTTTATAAGCATACAAAATATGGGACAAAAATCTTCCCAAGGAAGAACTAAATGAAATAATAAATAACAGAAAAGGTGTATTTGTTCTTCCTTCCTTTTTTGGCCTCCTTTTGTGCCTCCTGTGTCTCTGTTTCCTTTTTTCTTTCTTTCTTTCTTTCTTTCTTTCTTTCTTTCTTTCTTTCTTT